>JBBPLN010000012.1:0-79946 GCA_038089815.1 Sutorius eximius | reverse complement strand
TCCTCGACCTTGTGTACAACGTTCTCGCGCTGCGTTTCGGCCCCGACGACTCTCAACGACTCCTGCTCGCCTTTACCGTCTCTGTATCGACACAGCGCGCTCGTAGCGCCGTAGCGCCGCTCTGTATCGTTTCCGGGGCATATTCTGTGCAATCTGACGCTGTGCACATCATTTCGGCCTTCTCGCCCAGATGGTCTCCTCGACCTATAACTTGACGCGGTGCGCTCGTAGCGTCGTCGCACCGTTCCGTATCGTTTTCAGGATGCTTCCGGACACCGTGGTGACTGCCTGGTGCGTGCGCTTCGCCGCTCGGCTCGTCTGGGTCGACTCGACCCTCTATAGCCGAGTTCCACTCGTCCTGACCGTTCGCGCGTGTTCCGGCATTTTCTGCGGCTTCTTCGGCCTCGTCCTGTCGTCCTGGTTGCGGTACGATACCCGTGGTGCGTCCGTCTCGGCTCCGGTAGGCCTGATGTCGCGGCTCGTTGGCCAGTCCCGCTCCCCCTCGAGCTCGACGCTCGGGGGCTCTTCTCCTCGCGTAGGTGGTGCGGGTGGTGGTTCAGGTAGTGGAGGTGGGCCTGGGGGTACTCCAGGTATGTCGTCCTTGCCCGTTCTAGTGCGCTGACAGTGCGCGTGTGCACAGCAGTCGGGCTTGCGCGCTCCGGACACAGGGGTAGGGAGGTGCGAGGTGCCGGAACGAGAGTGGAGGTAGGGTGTGGTGGGCGGGTGCGCTGAAACGAGCAAGGACGAGCGGTGCGGGAAGGACGAGTGACGGGGTGGTGGTGCTAAGTTAAGAGGCTCTCCTGCTCGCTTACGTCGCTTGTCCGAAGACCTTGTGCTGTGGCTCCGCTCGTGCCTCGAGTGCATTGACAGCTGGTTAGATAATTGTCTTACATAATCACCTATTTAACCAAGATTCCTCTGGTACTCTTCGACTACTTCCCTGGCCACCTTATGTGCGACCCCACTACTAAAACCAGCTGGCACAATATGTGCGAAACATGAATGTCGTATGAGGAATCCACCTATGTGAATGTGTGCAAAACCCCCAAAGGCATGAAATGTTGCCTCAATGATTGCACCAGCAAACGCATAGCAGGATGTCCTGAGGGGACAATAAAGGGGCATGTGGCGATTGATGGAATGTATGAAGTCAGAGATGGATTGGAGGGAGGGAGCGTTATGGGGTTGCCGTGTGAGGTGATAAAGTCGGATATCGGAGATTGCAGGATTTGAACCAAGAACCGTGATTGTGTCATGTGTAGGACCCCAAAGCCCTAATCGGGCTGCAAGTCCATTTGTGTGAATCGTACGGGAAGCGCTGACAAAAATCTGATGATCGACTGGCTGGGCAAAATGCCGAGTGGCAAAGATAATATATTCATGCTGAAACCTGGGGAATGGTTGTGGTCGCTTGTAGTGGCTGACTTCGGTTATGATATAGTGGGCATCAGGGTCGAGTTGGTGGATGAGATTTCGCCAAGTGTCTGGGGGATGCTCAACCTGGGGATTATTGAGCACAGCCTCCATGCTAGGGGGGGAATGGACATAGCACTCGCACTCCGTGCTGCTTTTGTGGTCCAGATGCCACCTACCATGTGATGGACACCCTCAGTTCTCCGAGGCCCAAGGCCACACTGCAGAAAAACCACCCAGGAACTTGGACTACCCCACCAAGCAATCTATTATCAAACTCGTGTGTCATAAGCTACAGTGGGTCCATAGCGGAGTTGGAGCAGTGACCGGCATCACTGGTATCCGCCAAGACAAGATAGACCACCTCACCATCCCTTCACAAAAGGCCAAGGGTACCCTAAAGTGCAAAGCAGAAGTCTTTGATTGCTGGTTCAAGTCAGGCAGACAAGTACCTTGCCATGTGCCCTCATCGGACCTGACAACGATCTGCAATCAGCATGCCATACGCTGCCCAGGTACACTATCTCTTCGTCCATGGCAAGAACCTCTGGCTTCGCGAAGAAGGTGTGCACGACGTCGTCTCCCGCATCATGCTCCCCCGGGTCAATGCCTTCCACTTCTTCCTTGACCAAGCAAGCCTCCTGCAAAAAATGACTGGGATCGAGTTCAAGTACAACCCTAGGGAGTGGGTGGGATGGCCTAGATGTGTGTTCCGTTCGCGTTTCGTATTGCTGGCGCTGACCTGCGTCGTCTACAGCTAGCAGCTGCGTTCCGACTCGTTTCGAGTCATAGCGTGCGCCGCTCGTTGCGCTGTCCGTTCCACCTCGTATTTCATTCGTATCAATGCGTTTCGCGTGATTTTCGCGCCACAAATCGGTCTCGATGCCTCCCGGATCGTCCAGCTCGCCTCCTGGGCCTCCTGGGCCTCTATCTCGACACAACGCGTCCGTTTCATCGTCGCGCTGCTCCGTACCGTTCCTGGGGCATCTCGTGGTCAATCCAACTCCGTGCGCATCGTTTCCGTGCTGCACTTTGTCCTCGACATCGTCCAACTTGACCTTCTCACTCAAATGGTCTCTTTGACCTGTAACTCGATGCTGCGCGTTCTTACCGCCCTCGCGCCAGTTTGTATCGCCTTCAGGACGTCCCTGGACGCTGTGGAAACTGCCTGGTGCGACAACTTCGTCGCCCGGCTCGTCTAGATCGACTCGACCTCCTAGAGGTGAGTTTTCCTTCTCTATGCGTCCTGACCACTTGCGCTTGTGTTCTAGCGCGTACTGCGGCCTCTTCGGCCTCGCCATGGTGTCCTGGTCACGGTAGGGTGGTCCCTTCACGACCGTTTCAGCTCGGGTAGGCGCAGCGTCGACGCTCGCCTTCACCCTCTTCTCCCCCTCGAGCTCGATGCTCGGGGGCTCGTTCTCTTGCGTAGATGGTTCGCATGGGCTAGTGGTGGAGGTGGGTCTGTGGGCTCGGCAGGTAGGTCCTCGCCGTTCATTGAGGTGCGCTGACCGCTTTCTTTGTCAACCGTCGCCAATCGCCCTCGGACCGTGGTATCGACCGTGGCTGGCGCGTTTCGGGTCACGTCGTCCCCCGCCTCACTCTGTACGTCATGGCACTCGCCTACGATCTCGCCATCGCCCGCTGTGTCTGTGCTTCGATGCGCGACACTCTCGTTTCGTCCGCTGGTCGCCTCGTTTCCTGGGTCGACCGCTACGCCTGCGCTCACGTTGTGCGGGACTTCAGGAAGAAATGGGACAAGGAAGGATACGCAGAACGCGCACGGAAGAAAGACGATGAAGAAAGACAACGCATGCAGGAGAATGAAGAGCGTATGAAGCAGGGTGCGTCAAGTGTCCGTATCTAATGTCCCTACTATATCTCTCACCCCGCATGCGCGACAGGTAAAGCACTCAGAAAAGGGCGGAAGGAGGATCTCCCTAAGCCCACGGAGCTCATGAAGCGCCGTGAGGGCTCGCTCGAGCTCGACAAGAACCTCGGTAAGACGACGGTCGTGTAAAATCTGGGAGGTCGCGGTCCTGGCCAACCTGGATTCTATTGTGAGACGTGTAACCGGACGTACAAGGACACTACCGGATATTTGGACCACGTCAACGGCAGATCTCGTGCGTTTGCTTCGTTTCGATGTCTTTGGGGGAAGCTGATGGTATCACCTAGACCTTCGGAAATTGGGCCAAACAACTCGCGTGGAGCGCTGAACGATAGAGCAGGTACGCGCTCGGATAGCTCTCTTGCGGGAAAGGACCAAAGAAGCATCCGCCGCGAAATCATTGTAAGTGGAGTTGCGTTGAGTGCGTGTGCCTTTCGATCATGGCTGATCCGGCTGTATATCGTGACCTTGGGTGAGACATCCTTGTATCTTATGCCAGATGACAGATGGTCCACTCTTCAATGCTGGAAAAGGCGCCGTGTTCAATGTAGCTGCAAAGGTCAGATGTCGATACCTCTCGCGAAATACCGTGGCATTGAAGTCGCTCACATAGAAGTTGCTCACAAGCTCGCCCGTGCGCTCTACCTTGCGCCCAACCTCGCACCGCACCCGATGCTCTCCGGTCCGACTGCTGAAACAATCGGTTCTGAACAACTTGGCATACAGACCGTCGATCTGTCTTACTTTTGGACAGAAGCACGATGGAGGGAACATCGAATTGGACTTGGACTACCAGTCGAACCGACCGAGCCGCACCCCGTCTCGGATGCCAAGCACGCGTTTGACACCGAGGCAGACTCTGAAACACAAATAGGTTCATCGAACTCAAAGTTTGACCCGATTGATTCCATGCCTATGGGTATCGTCGGTGCCGTAGCTGCGAGGATGCATTGCCTCAGTTACCTCTACGGGTGGGAGGACCGACGAGTTAGTCGGACGTATAGGTGATACCTCTGTCATGGGGAGTGGATTCTGGGCCGACGGATGGTGTACCCCTCACGGCGATTTTCTTTGACGACGAGTTGTCCCAGCTCTGAGAGTGCGAGTATGCGACACCTTTACATCGATTTGCGGTGTGCAGAATGCAACGATTGGATGGAAAGAGTACAGATCCGCTTCGGAAGACTTTACGCCAGTTGTCCGACATACATACCATCTTTCTCTTGATTGTTGTTTCCCTCTGAGTACCAATTAGAATCGGGGAGTGATATTGAATACACACATCTCGACGGGCCCAGTTTTCTTCCTCGTTCCCGAGTCCGCTTTCTGTGCTCTATGCACCCTCGCTACCTTGGGTCTTGCTATACGCTACATATCCGATCAAGTCAGTCATTGCGAAACCGAGACTCGTTCACGAGGTTCAACGTGCGATATAAATCCTCAGGCGTCATTCCCTCGCGTTCCGAATGGCCAGTACCTGGTGGTCTACGTCGGACATACAACCAGAGGTGCAGCTTGTCCTTGTCCTTGTATATGAGTCGATGCATCCCCAAAGTCATGGCACCGCCCACCTTTCCATGACCAGCTCACTCCGTCCGTCTTGGCCATCGGGAGACAGTCGTCCAAGAAAAAGTGATAACATATCACGACGCTCGTCGTGCAGACTCGAGAACAGCACGTGCAAGACGAACATACTCCACCGCCCCATCATCATCCTCACCGCCCCGATCCCGCTTCTCCCAATGCACAACGCACCCCTCGACGAGCGACAACGCCTCCTCCCCCGAATGCTCGTCCACCCAGCGCACGTACTCGGATTCTTGCCACCCATGCAACATATGCGGGAGCGGCAACGGCGATCGGACAAGGATATGATGGAGCACGACGAGCGGCGCGAGGCCGGCCGTGCGTTCGGGAGAAGCTAAAAACGCGTTTTCCAGGAAGAGAAGCGGCCTGCGTGCCCGTTCGTGTGAGTACACGTTGATAGGATCCGGGAATGGAGGAAATGGACGCTGACCGCATGGCTCGCAGGGCCTTGTATTCATCGCCGATGCTCTCGAGGCTCCCACCACGTTTACTTTGTGAGCCGCCGAGGAAGGCGTTTAGGGAGAACTCGAGCTCCGCCATGTCTGTCGTCAGCTGGAGCTTGCCGCTCTCCCCGAGCGGCTTCGCGATCGAAACATGCAAGACGAATGTGCGGATAACGTACTTGACGATACCGGGTACCCTGTCATCCAGACGTTAGCAGCCAAACACGTCCTGGAGCACAGAAACGACTACCAGGGCCGCACGACCTCTGGCGCAAAGTTGCTGAATATTCCCGTCTTGACAAAGTCGAGCTTATCGACGAGATCCTTCATGTACAGACTCGTCCCTGAAATGCCCGACATGGGGTCTATCGTCTTTTGCAAATCCAGCCTGTGAAGCCGCGACACGATCCCTGCGAGCTCCTTTTTGATCGCAGCCAGCAGGGGATCAACGATTTGGTCATATCTGCCTCGGATTTTCTGATTACGCAGGTGAATACGATGGTATTGTCGTACGGCATCCACGCACGTTTATGCTAGGTCCGAGGGCAGTCGACACGCTCTCCGTGTGTTCTTCCATGAGCTTCTCTAACTTGATCCAACAATGATACAAACACGTTGCAACCTGTCCGTTCACCATCTGTTGTGGGGTGGAAATTGGGCCCAACAGCGACACAGCCGAACGATCTGACACGACCTGCAATCAACGACATTAGTGACATCATGACACACGACAGGCTCTCACCAGTCCATCTGCCCTGATGACCATGCTTTCAAGACTCGACGTTGCATTCTTGATGACCGCACGTATCAACAAGGGGTCGGAGCGTGCAGAGTCCAGCTCGTTGGTCAGGATGCGCACGATGTTGATTCCTTCGTTGGCACCGGGAGGGGTACGAGAGCCCCCAGAAAAGGCTTGGGCAACGGCCTCGTTCATTCGCGTAGACGACCGAGCAACATAGAGGGCTTCAAAAGTAGACAGCGCACGAAGTACGAGGATCGTTTCTGGACTTGGCTTGGTCGGCGACAGGGCTTCAAAGACGGTGGGAGACTTACGATTGATGTGACGGAGTGTAGACGGTGTCTGTGTGCACTGCAATACTAGCAAAGAACTCATGGAAAAGCCGCAAGAGCTTGGGATAACCAGAGCTCAGAGTTTGTTGTAGGAAACTCGATCCTATCCTTGCTGTCAGATCGCCTCGACAACGTCAAGAGCATGCCCGACCTTTGGCAGCGTCACGCGCGCATTTTTCCAACGACTTGCCTAGAGACGACCAAAATACTGTGCTCGGTCTACCGTCGATCGTCTGATGCTGTATGGTCAACATCCCGCAGTAACACGGACGCCGACACATACTTTGAGAGCCTCGTCAAGAAATGATACCCCGCTAAGCGGGTCCTTTTTGAGATTGAGCACTTTTTCCAGAGTATAAACCTAAACAGAAAATCATGACCCGAGCATCAATGGTCGGCAGGGAACCCTACCTTGATGCAGCATCCCGCCATCTCCTCGACAAGGGACTCGAGCCGCGCCCACAGCGCAGCTGCAAACTGTGGAGCAGTGATGTTCGTCGGCTCCGTCCGCACACGGGACTTGTATAACAATCCTTGAGAAGCCTGCGCCGGTTCTGCAACCAAGTCATGCTTGGAACGTGAAATTGCCGCAGGGTTGACCCACCCTTGGCAATGATCTCTTTTGATATGCGGGAGATATCAAAGGCGTTTTGAATGCGCTCTTCCACGGCCAGACTCAAATCACGCACGAGGCCCTCCACCAGTGTCGACAACGTACGCAGGTTATATGCTGTCTGGAGCGACGACGCAAGCAGCGATTGGTCCTGGCAACGACGTCAGCACAATCGCGGCGGGCAGCGCAAAGTTGTGTAATGCGTGTATGCGCACCAAGGATGCGAGGCCCTGGAGTACCATCGTTTCCATCTCCTCCTTGACCCTACTTCGAGAGTCGGCGATGAATGGGATATATGCGGCGGCTGCATCAACAGAGTGCAGTGGAACGCTATTCGTGCTCTCTAACGTCGACGTCTCGCCATCTGGGTGTGTATGCATCTCCGCTAGATTGTCTTCGTCCGGCCCATCGAGCAGTGCATCTGCGTCTGTCAGACACCACACGCAAAACGCGCACGCAAAACGCACTCAGTTCCGCTATGGTCAACGCTGCCTTGGCAATCGCACGGTCCTTGTCCTCCTGATGATCTCCACCAGACCCATTCGCACCCGCACCCGCGCCGACGCCAACGCCATGACCCACCACCAGCTCGCCCATCTGCGCTTCGAGCCGCTTCACCAACACCCCAAAGCGCGCCGTCCGGCGAAGCGCATCGTTGGCCTGTTGAATCCGCTGCAGACGCGTGACGTGCGTCTGGAGCGCCCGATACGGCACCCGGATCTTCTGGCGTAGCCTACCACGGCTCCGATCAGCGGTCCCGCTTCACGCGGAAACGAAACGAAACGAAACACCCACTTTTCGATCGAACCGTCGACGTCGTCGAGGCCGCAGCGGACGGCAGCGAGCGAGCCCGAGAGTGCGCCCGCGCTCGACGCGCGTTGGAGGAGGTCCTCGTGGTGCGCTGTGACCTACCCGCGATCATATCCTAAGCAGTCTGAAATGGATGAAAGAAAGGGGGCGCACCAGCGCTTTGATCTGTCGACTGACGTCTTCGATCCCGATGTCGAGCTTGGCGATCGCGACCGAAATGTCTTCTCGCGCAGGCTCCTGCATCGAGAGCGACATCCTCGCCTTGACTTTGGCATTGGCCCTGGGCTGCGCCGAAGCCGCAGCGGGTGACGAGGTCGGCGGGTACGGTTCGCCCGATAGGACGGCGTTTGCGTACGCGTTGGCGTCAAAGTCTGAAATGGCAAAGAGGGCGTAGTCTATGTAAACATGAGCAACGACGCGGTCGACGAGCAGAGCAGAGCAGCGAACCTGTCATCGTCAGAGCAAGTGACCACAGTGGCGGTGACAGTGACATTATCATTGATCACGTGCATTGTCACGACGCGTCCGTGACAGTCGCGTCGCGTCATTTAATACGCGACCGGATCAGTCCAAAGTGTAATTCCAAGAAAGTACGCGACGATGCCTTCCTATCTTCTACATACCCGACGATATAGTACAAGTCACCTCCTACATACGTTCTACCACGTACAGACCAAGTGGAAAGCAAAGCGACAGTAGCGTGGACGCCGATCCGAAAGTGCGTCCGTCTGATATACAGGAAAGACGGGAAAATAATGAATCACGTAAAAAGAAGAGTGGGATCGTGGGATCCCATCGATAGTACAACACCACTCTACACCCACATAGCGTTCGTCTGCGCGTGCAAACGACGTCCCGCTGCGAGACTGTATACATCTTGAGATCGAGAGAAAATGTGGCTCCTTCCAATGCGAAAGGGTATGATGATGATTCCAATGCTGATGCCGATACCGATGCTGGATTCCGTCGTGATAGATGCGGGCCGTCAATCAGCGTCTTCGGGTCTTGGCCCTCGACCGTGCCTTTGGCCGCGCCTGCACGGTCATGCTCGTCTTCGTGTCCTCAGCGACAGTATCCGTCTTGTTCCTCGTCCCCGTTCGCGCTCGAGAGCCACCCTTGGCTCTGGGACGGGCAACCCGTGGCCGCTTCGCAGCCGGTCCCTCGGCGCCATCCTCCTCTGCTTCGTCATCGCCGGCCACTTCTTCCACCGTCTTGACCGTTTTGGATTTCGTCGCCTCTTCCTCGCACGAGCTAACAGCGGTGCTTGATCCAGACTCCCCTCCGCCGACAGACTCGGGGGTTACCGGGGACAGTTCGCGCGACGGTGTCTGTGCCTGAGACACCCCGCGGGTCCGAATGGACGGGGTAAGCGTGGATGTAACAGACTCGGGCGATGCAGACGTCGCTGCCTTGGCCTTGCGCTCCCGCTGGCGCAGGCTTTTGCGCAGCTCCGGCACCTCCTCCGCGTCCGGTGGGTCAGGCTGCACAGACTCGTCTTCCGCCGCGGCGATCTCGGGCGACTCGACCCGCTCGTGTTTCGCGGCCTTGGTGACGGGGGATGGGACATCGGGCGCAAGCAACAAGGCCGCCTGCACAGGCTCTGCCCTGGGCCCATCGCCTTGCCGACCCTCTTCGCCTACAGGCTCGTCGTTGGCATTCGACTTGGCCTGCGTCTCTGCTGAACGAGCGGCAGTCGATTTGCGTGTCCTGGCACGTTTGCGGGGCGGAGGTGTGACTCTTTCTTCCTCGTCTGCGGTCTCATCGCCGCTCGCACCATGTGGAAGGATGGCGGGTTGCTTGCGTTTCCGAAGGTTCATGCGGTTCTCTGGTTCGGCAGGGGTATACGTCGCATACCAGGAAACGGAAGCGAGGGCGGGAGCGTAAGCGAGCTGCATGCTCTTGAGGATCCAGAGGTTCTCTGGCACATCGATCCATCCAATCGGAGAAAGAATAGGTGTAGGCGTCGTATCTTTGAAACGAGCATCGATTCAGTACACGCCCACTCAACGCATCATGTGAACGGAAGACGCTCGGGAGCGGGAGTGGGGTCGGGTGGGACAGGACTCACCCAAAACAGACTGGATCATCAATGCAGTCGCCTTTTTCTGCTCTCTGTTCCAGAAGACCCAATGGGCGGGATGGAGCGGATGGTAAAAGACTGAGAGTGCCAAGAGCGCCAGGACCCGCCTGTCCGTGGGCAGTGGCGGACACTCTGGCGGGGCGATGGCTGTTGCGTCGAGGAAACTACGCACGAAGGGCAGTTTGGCTGTAAGAACGCCGTCTGCGAGCACGCCGGGTGCCACCGAGGGTGCTGGGACGACGCTAGGGTACACCCGAGGCGGAGGCGGGGGGGTCTGGGAGAGTATGTGGAGGGGATCGTGACGTGGATATATGGGTTCGGGTGGGTGCGCTGGTGGGTCTGCACTCGACTTTTGTGGCGCATCTGGGCGAATGGAGGAGATGGGGAATCTGGATGTGCAGGAGGGAAAGTCGTGCTCGAGGGAAGCTGGGAGGTCGCGGGTGCAGGGATAAGGGACGGGCTGGCGGGGCTGTAGGGGCGACCGGAAGTGGTCTGCGTTGAGGGCGTTGTAAGTGCCTATCATGGCGGATGAGCACTAGTGCTGGTCGCTGGAGGATATGGGGCGATTCAACGAGAACCTGGCGGGTCGGTAGATGGGTACTTACGCGGATGAGGGTTGTGTATGTCGATGGGGATGTGCGAAGTGGATTGTAATATATTGGTAGGACGGGGAGGACAAGAGATATGAAGAGAAAGAGCGTCGTTGCGTACAAGTGGTGCTCTCAGCGCGCCGGCTTGTAAGGCGAGGCAGGGCACGCTCTATCCAATTCCCGATCCAGTACTTTCCTTTTTAGGATACCTCTCTCCCAACACGTGGCTCTCATAAAGCAAGCCGGCTGCCCACCAGAACGCCAGACAAAGAATAAAAAGACCCCAGAGGGCCCCGCTCCATCCCAGGGTCGTCTCCCATTGTCTCTGTGTCGTCCTAGTCTTTTGGTGACTACATTCGCCGCGGGGGCGGGGGAAAGTACGCCCGGGCTAATTTCGGCGTGCCGCCTTCGCCCTCGACCATCTAATCTTATCGGTCATCCCATCTCTATGAAATCATGAAATATGTTATTGGTCCAGCGATGGAACCACCTGACATGGACGCACAGCGCATTACACCATATCATACGCACACAGATCAGATGCGTCAAGGTTCCAGCGTGGGCTCCACAACCTCGCCAACAAACGGTCGCGATTCAGATCAATGAACGCATCCTTGTTTACCCACAACGTACTCGGCTAACTCACGCCACGCCCCATGGAAAATACCCCTGCATGCATGCACGTCATACAGCCGACGATAGTGGGAGCTGGGAGAACTTTTCGTCGGATCGCAGGTCCGAACGACGTGCTCGACGGCCGCCTGCGTCCTCAGCGTGGTCCCTCGCCCACCGTCTCCCTTGTGCATGCCGGGTACGCTACCGGTGCCACTCCTGCCATCCCAGCGAGCATATGGCGCACCCGTTCGGTACTGAAATCCCTCGTGACGGGTGCGACAATTACGGCACGCACAACGAGCGAGGGATCGATATCCGGTGGTGGTAGGTAGGCTGGAAGCATGGGTATGGGCAGTTCCGGCTGGTATCCGGAAACAAGCGGCGGCACGTCCTATGAGTTTCTCTATCCATATCTCGAACCAGCGCAACTTACGTCGACCCGCTCGAGGTAGCCAACCACCCACACATAACTCTTTCGCTCTAATGCCCATCGATGATCGATATTAGGATCCCTCCGCTCCCTCGTGCGTGGCGCGGACATAAGCACGTCGGCATCCACGCACAGACTTGCATCGACAAGCAGTGCATTCGACGTGTCATGCAGTAACACAAGTCCAGTTTCGGCATCATACGTGAGCATCCTATGTTTGTAACCCCTTTGTACAAGCGCGTGGAACGAAACATAATGAACCCGCACCTTCCCGCAACACGCAATTTCCGCCCAACATCGTCTCCGCAGATGCGATCTAGCATCACGATCGTCGCATTGTCCACTTGCTGAGGCATTCTGATGGATAGGTACGACGTGACACAGCGACCGTCAAAACGCCTGTAGAATGAAACTCCTATATCAACTCCTAGATCAATTTTCACATCCAAAGAAGAGAACCAGAATAAGAGGCGCCGTGGGAGACGGAACTTTCGCGTCCGTGCTCGGACCCAGTGGGCGTTGGGGAACAGGACGGTCTTGCCATTCCGGGACGGTTTGTTTTCCATGACCCTCTGATCCTAACATGTACAAACAGGACCCAACAACGAGCTTTCCCAAGCCATTGGGATCCAGGTCAGGGCGGCACCATCCCACGTACCCGTCCCTCCTTATCCTCCCAAAAAAAAAAATTCGACGCTCATTTGCGCACGCAAGCCAGGCACTCATGTCGTCAGAGCGCATGGCGGCTCCATCAAGAATGCGGCGATGTGGCGCACGGCGAGTCCCGACCTATTCCCACCGATCAGTGTTGACAGGTCCTTTCGCATGCCCCCGACGGACGCTATAGTCCCTTGGATATCCCCTGGACGTGGTTCGCCTTTCGCTGATGGTTTCAGCGCCGTCGCCTGGGGCCTGCGACGATGCCGTCCCACACAATCGCGGGAGAGGATGCAAGCTCAAGTTTGGCCTTGTCTTATTTCCGCACCGATCACGATCGTGTCCGCAGGGTGATCGAATGGTGCGGTGTCAGCTCGACCATCTGCAGATCAAAGACATTTCCGGTCACGCTCGTTGGATCCGATGCTTTGGCGGCACCTCCAATATCGAGTTCATTTGAGCGTCTACGCCACGCATATACCCTCGTATCGACTCGCACACACGAACATTCGCTCGCTAGCTTGTCTAATGAATCATGTCACACATCCCCAGTCCACATACATCCCAAACAGGCATTTCTCGTTACGTGATCATTCGACCATTCGGATCCATGCCAGAGATTCGCGAGAAACTGGAATGTCAGAACTTGATGCGAATTCATCGAAGTCTCGCAATTCTAGCGTACAGAAGGTGCGAACGTTCTTCGGACCCCACCCTGCATCGACGTGGTTCGGTCGGATGGCAACTCGCATATACGTGACAACGGTCCTGCTCCGAAAGTCATACATTTAGACAAGTTATGGAAGGTGAGGCCCATGCATTCGCACTCGCTGCGCACCAGACCGCAGTATCTAATAGCTCGTAGGGTCGACCCTGCAGAGGACATCCACTAGTGCTTCCGAACTGCGCGGCTATGAGGGTGTCTCCGAGGCATGTCCTCGTACCCTCACTTGCGGTCGTTTCAATGACTAACAGCCAGCTGATTGGGACCATTGTGTCAGCATGGCGGACCCGGTGAAACAGGATCTCCATCTGATGGGCGCTGATCACCCTTTACGTTGGCGATGGAATGACCCGAGGTGCACTGGATGGTACAGCGCTCCAGAGCCAATTTGATCGCTCGGTCTTCAACCATGGAGATCGGCAAATAACTAGACGCCATCGTCGCCTTGGTGCGACCCACGGATGGCTCTCTTGTGTCTTATCGCGCGTGCGCTGGCTCGTGTCGCAACAGAACCCGCAGGGAACCTTTTTTGCAAATGAACCGTCACGACTTGGCCAGCGTTCACAGGGCCGCTCCGCAGGTTGATCTCACGAATTTTCGGTTGGTAAATCCATGGAAGTGAACCGATGCCGATAGCTCGGCGATATGAGTACTGAACGGGAAAGATGATGTGTGACCTTCGTTCATGCGTCCAGATTAGGGTAAGTCGTTCTGTGGGCGCACGGGACACCCTTTCCCGTGATCCTGCAAACCCAGTCGAGCGAGTTGTGGCCCTGATGCGGCATTGGATGCATGGGCGGGACCTTGGAAACGCTTTGCCTTTTTATTTCTGGGGTTTCATGCGGCACTGTTGGAAAGTTAAACTTGCAGCTCGGCAGTTGCATTCCATGCCAGTGTGTCACGTCACAGCATATATAAGTAAACTTTACATTACGGTTTACTACACTCGTGATCGGATAACTGTGATACCGGTTCCTGGATCGTCCTACGCCGTACGGCCGCGGAAGGTCGAGGAGACAGAATTAGCGCAGGATGGCGCTCGTGTGGTGCAACGGGTTGGCCTTGCCTATGGATCTGTTTTTATGGTGTTTTGTGATGGAGAAGGGAAATGGAGTTGGATGCGGGTCGCTCTGGACCCGACGGAAGAGCTGATGGACGGGTGGTGGCTGGGTGGACTGGAAAGGACAATGGCCGGGAAGAACTCCGGAGTCTAGGCGGAGGCTTTCCATTTCGCTTAGATCGGAATCGTGGTGGCGATGATGGTTTGCCCATCTGGTATGTGAGTGTCCTTTTGGACCAGTTGAGTGGGCATCGACTGGATCTGGACACGGGACGATCAGAGAGATGGGTACACGCGCGAGGGGACGGGGGACATGGAGTTGTGGAATACATACAAAGTGGAGCACTGATATGGCGGTGGAAGGAGTGATATAATAGGATAAGGGATAGCATCTCGAATGGATATAAACAAATGTAACACGGCTATTCTGGGAGACGTTCCTGAGGGGAGACCGGTGCGTGAACCATGTGTCACGTTGAACATGTGAACGTTGAAAAGCGACAGTCATGCCATACGTCCCATGCAGCGGGCGTTGTCGGGAGAGTGAGGAGACAGGCGGAGTATCGAGGGGGGTGATAGTAGGACGTGTGGCGGGGTGGGTGGGCAAGTGTCCGCGTGATGGAAGGACGGATTAGAAGGTTACAGATCCGAAACGTGGTAAATATGCGTGCATATTTGCCAAGAACCGCAAGGGGAAAGGAAGGGGAAGGACTGGATGGAAATGCGAGGAATCGATTAGCAATCACGCGGACCAACAGGCGACCATGTCTCAGGATGCCGGCCGCGCCGAAGCTGGCCTAAAACGTTGTTGGCGAGCTGTGCGGCCATCATATAAACGTTGCACGGCAGAGGCCTTGGAGTCGTTGCGTGCCCACTCAACAACGTAGGGCCGTCCGTGTCGGCGGAGGACAAGCGAGGGACTTCTTCGGGTTTCAGGAGGGTGGGATGATGGAAGCGAGTTGCATTCTCGCTCTGTACTATGCACGGGAAGGGGCCGTAAATGATGCCTCGTTCGAGTGCAACATGAGCACGTTCATGTCGGGAACGGGGGGTCGTCTTTGTTTTTTCTTTTTCTTTTTTTTTTCGAGGAAAACTTAATGTGGAGGCTGTTCCCGTAAGCGCTGTGACCGGCAAGGCACTCCCTGTTTAGCCAAATTCTGCACCCGCCTAGCGGGTCCTCACAACTCATCCAGCCATTGTTGCGCTGTCCACCGCTCTCTCTCTTCCCACTACTATCATCATGTCTCCACTGCCCTCCTCCTCCTCCGCCGCCTCCTCCTCACACATCCCAAAGCCAAAGAGACGGTCAGTTCCTCTCCCTCCCGCCCCCTCCTCCCCTCATCCTATCACCAGCAGTAAATGGACGCGAGAACAGCTCCTCAAGAGTCTAGAGGTCATGACATCTCCTCGATCAGCTCCCCTTCCTGACATATCCCCTTCGTTTCCAGATCTTGGGCCCCCTCTCAGCACCGCTGCCACCGGACCTGCCCCCATCTCCCCCTTCGTCCCGGTCAAACTCCCCTGGGCCACCCCCACTCAAGCGCAAGCATGATCCTATCCAAGACATCGACTCCGCCAAACGACAGCGCATCTCTCATCACGCAGATACGCTATCCCAACATCCCCCGTCTTCCCACCACTATCACACCACCCAGCCGCCTCCGCCTCCGCTCCACAGGTCTTCCAACCAACCCCCCAACTTCAATCTGCGCTCCGAGCCCTCAGAAGACGGCGAGGTGAGAGAGGATTTGGGTACAGTCCCATCCCGCACAATCACATCCTCTGTATTACCATCCTTTGTGCCCGTCCGGCGACCACGGCGAGGCAAAATTGCTCAGCTCGATTTCGATGCTATACACCAAAAGTACCACCACGCTGGTCGGCTACTCAAATTTTCCGGCGACGCCAGGTTTTGGTCAACATACCCATCCTCACACAAGGAGTATCGTCCCCTGCCGCATCCTCCCCCATCCAACTCTCAATACCATAAATACGGGGCGATCATCGCACGGCTGGAGCTCGTCGACGCCCTCGTCTGTTTCGCTTATTCATTATGGATCAAGGATTATAGCAAGAAAGCCTGCTTCCATGAAACGTGGTTGACCATCGAAGCTTTTTTGGGCTGGTGTAAAAATAAATGGACTACAGAGGATACCTTTGGCGAACGCGAAAAAGCCCTGCTGGGCTTGATGTAAGCAGTTTTATTACCCCGTGTGGCTCGCTCACGCATGAGTCTTCCCTTCCTACACAGCTGGATGATCGAGGGTTTCATCCGTGCACGCAAGTTTTATTATGCAGCGAAACTTGTAGTGGACCCTGAATTGGATCGCACATGGGCAAAGATGAAGGCTGAGATGGCCGTGCTAAGCCGAGAGGCGGAGAAGGCGGAGATGAATGGCACTGCAGCAACCGCGGGCCAGCTCTCTCTGAACTCCCAAGCAACACCTCAGATGCTTCCTTCTCCCGCGAGCATCGCTCCTGCCAATAGTGCCAACTCGACGCCCATCACAAACAGTTCTGGAGGTACCCCAAACACAAGCAGTTCGAGTGCCACGCTGGTCCCTTCCCAGGCATCCAACCCGCCACGTTCTACCCAGTCTGCCCAAGCTGCATTACCACCACATCTAGTCGCTCAGTTGCCCAACTCCTCTGATGGGCGCGCACCATCTGCTAATATGATCGCGGCCGCCGCAAAGGCGACTGCCTCTTTTAGTCCGACCCTTGCGTACGCCCTCAAAGAGCAATCAGGTGGTATCGTTTCGGCTGGGTATTGCATGGAGCATGCGCAACGGTACCTGACTCTCCCAATCCTTGCCCGCCACTATCCCACCACCTTTGCCCGTATGGTGGGAACGAGCCTCTCAGCACATGAGGAGCACGAAGCAGACATCGAAGACGAAGAAGGGGAGCTGTTCTGGCCTGGCCAGTGCGTCACTGGCGAGGGCCTTGGCTGGGTTTGCCTCATGGGCAAAGCCATGGTCAAAGAAATTGGCCGCGACTTTGGCTACATCGGTCTCGCGGGCGTCGTTCCCAAACCAGAACCACCCTCGGGAGCATCCCCGGCAGATTCGCTGCGACAATCCATTCATCGGTGACGTGATATTGCAATCGTTCTTGATTTCTTGTCGGCATCAACACTCGGGACTCGGAGGCATGATCGGATTTGCACATTCGCGCAATCTTTTGGACAAATTTTTCAACTGGATTTTTGGGGGACTGGGGGATGGTCTCTTGGCACACGCTGACGGCAGCTTCCGCAGTCCCCCGCTACTAGCCACAACACTTGGCCAGACCGCATCTTCCACTGCGAGCGTGGAACGGGCTCGATCGGGACAACCATTCTAACGCATCAGACGATCTTCATAGGATCTCCGACGACGACGACGACGACGACGCCTCACAGCCCCAGATAGCTGCGCGACCCCCGGAGTTTTCCCGCCCAGCTGTTTTGTATTATTACTCATAATTGCCTTGAACCAAAACCTTTTCCGTATGACCAGGTCGTTCAAGGACGCACCCTCACTCGTGTTTTCGTTATTCCATTACAGTGGTTTCTTTCCCTTGATTTGATTCAGTTACACGGCAAACTTCTAACCCATTTGCTTTTCTGAATCGAACCCCATCCTGGTCCATCCCGCGGCCCAAGGGCATGTCGTTATTTATCCCAGATTCATCTGTTTCCAGGCCACGCACGGAGACGCGTTGCGCTTCGCGCTGACGGGCGCCAAGCCGGATCATTCGCACTCGTGTTTGATCCTACGTCGCGGTTCTTGACCACAGACTAGGAGCGCCAAAAGAACAGGATACAGGATGGTGGGGGCCGTACATATGTGTACTCGATACTATATTTATCACGCTCTGGGACGTATCTACATAGAGTTTTTGCGGCTCGTTGCAGTCGACCAAGTGCGGCCCAGTGGCGGGATACGGAGATCCCAGGTGGTATCGTGACAACCCTGTTTGACGGGGCTGTCGCTGACGTTGTACCTCCGCGTGCATGTACAGTAGTATTTACCCACATGTCAAGGTCCGGTTTAGAGCTGCGTTGCAACTTCGGAGGCGTTAGGTCTTCAGGGTTAGCTGGACAGCCTGGTCGATCTCGACGTGGTGATACAACAACCTCGTCCGAATTCGATATTCGAGATACCTTGGAGACGAACGTGTTTTGTCTCGTTACTAATCGTGCGAGCGAGTTCACGTTCCATTCCTTTATTCTCCCTTCCTCGACGACACGCTCACCCTACTAGGGCCACGTTCGAGAGGGTATTGATCGGCACATACGCACCGGGCTGGTCTATCTAGGGATCCCTCCGACATCACCACGATCATGTCACTGTCATGTGGGTTTGATGTGTGCGTATACTGTGGCCAGAAACCAAACCAACACATGCCAGTGCGGTATTTTCCCGCCCCTCGGCGCCTTTCGTGTTTGATGTCGTGAGCTGTGAGCTGCTGTGAGCCCGTTCACCGAGTCCCAGGCACCTCCCCTTTCCCGTTCCCCGTTCCCCGTTCCATGTTGGTTGTTCCCCGTTTTTCGCGCCACGCGTGCGCTGGGCGAGTCTCAGAGGTCTCAGGTCGACTTGGCGCGGCGCTGCGTAACGTCACGTAAGCACGGCATGGCTGCGTACCCATGTCATGGAGGTATTTGTGTGACCCTAAAAATTTTTCGAATAATCAAGGTTCGAGGCTGGGCGAGAAAGGTTTCAGCGGTTGTGCCAAAATGGGGTAAGTCTGTCTCGGTTCGGGTGTACCGTAAACGTCTTGAGAGGACGTTAGGTAAGTCAGTCTGGGATCCGCTCCTCGGGCCCTGGGACCTTGAGCGTGCTCGGCAATGCTTGCTTTGCGTTTGGGGTGCGAGAGTGGGCGAGCGTTGCGAGTAGCTACTGGCGAGTCCATGGTCCAATGACGACGGGCGAGACGCAACGTTGTGCGGCGCAAGACTTGTTCTCGGAAGGGGGAGAGACTCTAGCTTGGCGGGTACAACGAGACCAACGTGCACGGCAGTACCGTACATTTGTGGTTTCGACTCGAACCGAACAACATTCAGGACAGAAGTCCTCCTCCTCGTCTGCTACCGGTGATCGGTCACCGGTTCACCGGCACCCATCGCCGGCCGGCCATACGCGTCCTCATCACCCCCCGTTACATGCATAAATCCGGTCGTCAAACCAATATCCAATTTATTGCCGAGTTACCGAATTACCGAGCCATCGACGTTGCTTGCCCCATCAGGGATGCCAAGTCACGAGGGGTTAACAGTCTATACATAGATCTAGAGGGTGCCGACTCGCGGTGGGGGTGGGTTGTGGGGTGAGCTGGCGGCTAGCGGTGACGTGAGCCCGTTCATCACGCACTGACCTTCAGGACGATCCATGTATTAATGCACTGGCATTGCTACCAAGTGCATGGCCCATGATCACTAGCCACGACGGGGCGTATGAATGAACGTGCGAGTCGGACGACTCTGGACGTTGGGGCGTCAGTGCCTGGGATTGGGATTGGGATTGGGGGCGAACAGCGAGATGTATGTACGTGGCCGTAACGAACGACGCTCATGCCGTAGCCCGTGAATAACGGAGGGGCTTACACGTTTTCTCTTGGTCTTCGTATCGCGCCGCGACTTTGTGCAAAGGCCTGATAAAGACATGGATCTATGATCGTGTGAATGCCGCTGTCATGTCGTGTTCAGTAGAGCATGGCGAGACCGTGCAGGATCCACGATGACGACCCATGCCGTTGGAGATGACTTACTTTCCGTACCTCGCCGCTCCTGTTGTACATTATCATACAGACAAAACGACGATCCATCGTATGCGTATACTACAAAACATACTGCTTGTCACCCTAGGTGATATCCTGAACACGTCCGCATTACCCGACGCTTGAACAACAATCACTCCAGATTAACCTCGCTCTCAGGCCCCAACTCAGCTTCTCCTCGGAGTGCAGCCCTGAAGTCAGCCGTCAAGAGAATCCAAAGCCCGAATTTGTTGCTCGAATCGTTGGATGCGAGCAGCGCAGGCATCAGTGTCTAAAATACCAACATGAGTATCGGCTCCTACGGGGTATCAATCGCTACATACCGACAGAGCGAGAGGAATGCTGTTGTTTGGCGCCTTGATCGCCACAGCAAGAGTGGAGCTAGTTCTGGGAGAGATGCTGCAAACGTCACCGTAAGTGGACTATCGGGGACAAGGGGTCAGCGCTCACACATAGCGTCCCTTGTCCCCCGAGGCGACCTCCTGAACCGTGAACAATGCATTTTCTTGTGTTTGCGTACCGTTCGTCACTACATCATCGATCTTGGCACCCTGGGATTTGGTAAACGCGAAACTGGTGGGAGTCGTCTTGTTCGAAAGCGTATAGTTTCCCTGGCTATCTTTTGAGATTACCCATTGATACTACGGTTTTAAATCAACAAGTAACGCGCGAGACGCTGGACGACTTACCGCTTCTCTGATCATGGGTGTGGTTTCAACAATTTCAGGAGAGAGGGCGATAAGGCTTCGCTTGTCAGCCGAGAGCGCCAGGTGATAGCCAGTCGCGAAGTTGATGATAATGAACGCTTGGTTGGGATCGCCAGCGAGTGTGCCTGTGGCTCGACTACGTACCGAACATCAAACCTCAAAATAAAGCGATCAGACCAGGGGTAGCACATACGGAAGGAAGAGGTTCCGCTGTTCAGACAGCACAGACACTTGCTCCCGCTTCTCGACATTGTTCCCGCCGCTCGCGAGCGGCATCGACCACGTCCTGGCCAAAGGATGCAATGTCTGGCCATTTTCGGTATATATCTGCAACCCGGTGACGCCCGTCCCGCTGCGGCCCCACCCATAGCCGCAATGCACAAGCGTCGTCGTGTTCTGTAGGAAGAAATCGTAGGCCTGCTTGAACTGCGCGAGCGTGGGCGGCTTAAAGTCCCCTAACTTGAGATGCAGGTACCGGATCGGCGGAGAAGCCCTGGCCAACCGCTCCTTTTCAGTGGCCGTGTATTCGTACCCGTTGAAGCTGATGATGCTGTCGATGCCCTGGCTGATCAGAAAGTCGACGGCTGCTTGGGTGAGGTCTTGGTCGCTGTCTCGCGTAACATAATTTGGTGCAGAGGCACGGTAGAGTTTATGTCCGGCCGGCACGGACTTGGTGACTTGGGTGAATCGGCGCCATCCAGCTGCGTCTGCCATGTCGAGAGATCAATGCGAGGATTGGTGAGTGGATGGTGGTCACGAATCGTGCGAAAAACGGCGATAAATACCTATGTCAAATATCCAGAATCACGATCCATGGCCCGGACGACCAGCATAGCCCTCCGGGCGCCACCTGGACCCAAGAACCCTGACAGGCAGATTTTAAACGTTTGTGTACATTCTGAGTGTTACAGAACATAGTAACTCAAAGGAGCTTCAACGATGTTGACAAACCTATAACTCAACCGGCCCCTGTCATTACCCTCACAGCCACACTCTCCCACGCCGTGCAGCAGTCGACGACGGGGTTGAGCTACACGAACGTCCACCCCACTCTTTGAAGTCACTTGAACACTCAGACTGAATGCAAGGATCCTATCAACCATTCCTAGATATCAATTAACGAGCAACTCGGCGTCGACGCAGGCTTATGGTCCTTAGAAGTGAAATGCCACACCCACTTTAGGGTCCAGGAATATCCAGAATCACGATCCAGGTCTGTAGCTGTAGACGTAAACTCGAGCGGGTATTGTACGCAACAAGTGCACCGATCGCTGTTATACCACCCAAGGCGACGGTGGCGAACTTTCCAGAACCAACGGAAAGATCGAGCAGACCCGCCGACGACGCCATCCTGCAGCACCACGTCAGTATGAACGTGCGAACCCCATGCCATGCCATCGATCCGTCCTTTTACTCTGGTTCTTATCGGATATGATCGAGCGTAGGACGCGAAGGCGTTGGCGTTACCCTCGTCTAAGCTGAGGCATCAGATCGGAATATTCCAAGATGCACCCCTTGCTCGAGAAATCCGTGCTCGCTTCTGCTCATGCCTTTTTCTGAAGCGATGGAATGAACTTTTGAAAGGAAGTCTCGGAAAGTGCCAGCGTCTCGCATTCTAATGATCCCGTGCCGCCACATCGGAATTACCCGCGCGGATAGTTGAAACGTTTCAGTCGAAGAAGCAGCCAACCGGACGTTGTAGAAGTCAACCTAGATAAGAGTGTGGCGCAAACTTTGCATAGGTCATCGAGGAATTCATGGACAAAGCATGGTTTGCATTCATGAGGGACGGATGCAAAGTGTAAAGAAAACAGAAATGTAATGGAAGAAGAGCCCACAACCCCAAATCCTCCGCATAGACGCGCCACAGACATGGACGGAATTTTTTTACCGGTTAGACTTGGCAACACGTTCAAGCTCGTCCTTTTTCTGTTTTAAAACGGTGGCGTCAGCACGCGCCGTCACAGATAACGAGTCGTGTCTGACCTTGATAGCATACGAGTTTGAGGAACCCTTGGCGGCGTTGATGAGCTCGTCGGCAAGGCACTCGGCGATGGACTTCACGTTGCGGAATGCCGACTCGCGGGTCTATCGGAACGCTGTGAGAACGAGAGCGCCAAACGCAACCATGCTGCTTACACCGACGGTGAGGAGGGCAACCGCCTGGTTCACTCTCCGCAAAGGGGACACATCGACCGCCTGACGACGGACGGTACCCTGCGACCCGATACGCGTCGAATCTTCCCGAGGACCCGTGTTGACGATCGCATCCACGAGCACCTACGTCCCAACTCAACAGCCAACCCAGAAAGACCGGGCGCGACTACGAACCTGGATGGGGTTCTGGTCCGTGAGGAGGTGGATGATCTCGAACGCATGCGCGACGATGCGGACGGCAAGGAGCTTCTTGCCGTTGTTACGACCCTTCATCATCAGACTGGCACCCAGACGAAACGCCTCAGATCTCCTCTCCGTCGCGACATCACACAGCACGGGCATACCTGTCAACGAGACGCTCGACGATGGGCATTTGTGCCTTCTTGAATTGCTTTTTTGCATAACGGCCAGCAGTGTGCGGGACGTAGACCGCATGGCGGACCTGAATGTAATCGGTCAACGAAATGTCCTTGACCTCGACGCTAGTCCATGAATCCATGGTCAATGGCGAGCCCCCTGTTCGAAACGTATGGCTGCGTACTCCTGTGTTTCCCATTTTCCAAAGAGTTTTATTTCCTGGCCAAGTCTCGAGACGTCCCTTGGAAGTGTTTGAACCGCGGCCATTTTGAGATGTCTTGAAGTACAAGCGTAGATTCCGCCTCGAGCTCGCTGTTTCTGCAAGGATTAAGGTTTGAAGCCTGCCGGGTAGTGCCGAAACTGTACAGTTTCTACAATTAAGGAACATATCAAATTATACTCGGTGATACCAAGAACTATGTAGGCATGTACAATAAAACCAATATCAAATCTACTCGGCAGACCGCCTTTCGCGCAGACATCATCCGCTTGTTCATCCGCGTCGGTCGCGGATTCCAAACAGCGCGACGAGATCTAGAGAACTGATGAGCACTCGATTGACAAACGCCGAGGCCACCCACCTTGCAGCCTCGCCTCCCTCTTCTCTCTCTGAGTCTCTGTGCGTTTGATACCCGAGAATGCCTGCCGGCGCGTCAGATCAACCCCATCCGTAACTCAACATTGCGGTGATGACTACATACATGCTGAATCAACTGTTTCTTCTTCTCTTGAATTTCGATAACCTAGGATGAGCAATTGAAAAAGCCGATCTGTCACCATCGAGTAGGCTACCTGCCTTGGATTCGACCGTGTTTTCGGCGATCAGCTGGTATACGTGAACGGGCTTCTTCTGTCCGATACTACAGGACCGTCACGCATCTGTCAACGTAACGCAAAAAAGACACTCTGCTTACCGGTTGCACCTATCAATGGCCTGACTTTCGATGCCCTCCTATAGAACTATTAGCGGAACAGCCGCCACGCGTTAAGTAGTCACATTACCTGCCACCATCTGAGCATGGGACGAGAGCCAAAAATACCGATCAATACCAAAAACAGACAGTCACACAATCACTCACGGATCCATCCTGTACAAACGCATGAGAATCGAACGTACACCACAATCCAAGCCAGACTCACAAAAAAACGTGGTTCGCAACGGTGAGATTGAGACCCAACGCGCCCGCCTTGAGCGAAATCAACATGACCTTGGGGTTCTCAGCGTAAAACGCAGAACCATCAAACGCTCGGGCCGGCTTCACGGCCGGGATCGCTCTCGCCTTGCCCTTGCCCTTGTCCTTCTTCGTCTCCTTTGCCTTGTTCTTCTTGACGTGGGCCGAGATAGCTTCTTCAAAGTCGTCGTCACTGTCCTTTCCAGCAACGTAGTCCGAGTCATTGCCGTCGGTGGCATCCTCATCTTCCTCGACAGGTGCGGATGGCGTTTGAGTCCGACGCGGGCGAGTGGTCGGAAGGGGTTCCCCAGGGGCGGGAGACTCGTCAGGCTCAAGGGGGATGGAGAACCGCTCCAACACCTCCTGTCTCCTTCTTGCGGATAGCTGTCCGTCGAACCGCACATATGAGATACTGCAAGCACAATCAGCAAAATATCCGAGAGTACCCAGTTGCGAGACTTGCCCATGTTCCTCCAACGCCTCGCCAATCTGGCCAAGCTGTCAGCGCAAACATACCTGCGGGATCATAGGGTACGATTACCTTGTCCAGGAAAGAAGTAAACTGCGAGAAGACTAGGCTTTTGGAGTCGTTTGGAATCAGCTTCAAAAGGTGAACAAGCTGATCAATCTTGGCAGACGACCCAGCACATAGTTCGCTTTGATCAATATCTTGCTTCACAGGGGCTTGCGTGAGGTCCGTAGGCGCAGGTGGCGCAACCAAAGCTTGCATAGTGAGAGGACGGCGGTCCTTCAAGTGGATCAGCGACTATATGCTAAGCGAACAACAAACAACATACCATGGGGCATTTTGGATCCCTCGTAATCACCTCCGATATACTACGCGTAGTCAGCCGATAAGGAACGCCAAAAAACAGACAAAACGTACCAGGCCAAGCAAAAGACGTGAGCGCACGACGTAATCCTAGGATCCGTCAGCACATTGAAACAAATAGGACACTCTTCATTATCCTCGATTGCTTGGAGAATGGCACCCTCCAATTTGGCCTTGAGCTCAGGTGTAATCTGCACGGCGGCGCTGCGCGTGTTGTTGATATCCTCATTCGCCCGAAGTTGGTCTAGATAGTCTGCAGGGATCAATCCTGGATGGAGGACAATTTGGCGCAGACGCGTGAGCATGCTCAGAACGTTGGTAGTCACCTAGATCCGGATAAGTAGAGAAATGGCCAGATTCAAGGCGACACTCACGATAGGGTTTATTCCCCCGGCTTGGTTCATTAGACTTTCTACTCGCTGTCTAGAAAGTGTTTCCACGGCATCATAAAGTTGCTGGAAAACGCGATCGGAATCGACGCGACACAGTTAAAGTTACACTTACCTGTGCTTCGTTACTTAGTGACACGGGAACCATAGTAATGTCGACCTATCATCACGGGTGAGCAAAGAAAGGGAAGACAGACAGAGCGACGCACCGGTGGGAGAGGCACGAGGGAATTTCCCTCGCTATCTTGCATCTGCAGCGCAGTGTCAAGGCTGAATAGACCATAGTGTGTTGTCACGAACTTACCTCCTTCGTTCTCCGAATGCAAATATGGCTCATCAAGGCCTAGTAGAGCGTCAGAATAACTCCTTGGCCGGCAGCCTAAACTTACACGAAGCAGCTCTGCACCAGCAGGATCGCCTCGTTTCAGAGGACGCAGGACGAGACGTTTAAAGAAATCCTCATCGTCCAACGGATGGCAAATTTGGAGGAAGGTGAGAATAGAGCCGAGATCCTGTTGGGATTAGGCACGGAAACATGGTTGAAATCGATGAGTGTGACTAACCCTGGGAGAGTTGATCTACGGAGGGGATTAAATACGCGACGGACAAATGTTCTATCACTCACAATAGGCGTCCCAGAAAGCACCCATCGCCTTTCAGCAGGAAGCGTACATACCGCCAGAGCCATCTTCGTCTTGGGATTCCTAATGCTATGTCCTTCGTCTAGGATAACTCTCTGAGAACACCCTCGCTTCAGCCTACCATAAACGTCTTTCGAATTAGCGCACAGACCTTCCACTTCACGCCAAACACACCCTTCCCGGCCTTTTTCTTCTTCTTTGGAGGTCCCTCCCCGTCAGCACCAGGCTGCAGGACGCTAAAGTCGGCGTCGCCCGAGACGACTTGGTAGGTGGTGATCACCACATCATATTGCATTAGCTGTTGGGGCGTCTTGTTGCGTGTAGGGCCGTAGTAAACACAGGCGGACAAGGCGCCTCTAACGACATGCTCGTCAATTTGTTTCTCCCAATTTGAGATCACAGAGAGCGGAACGACTGTCATCAGCAAGGCATGAGACAGATGATTTCAGGCGTGTTATAGAGTCACGCACCAATGAGGGTACTGTTGCTGTATTCTTTGGGGACATCCTTTTTTGTCGCAAGGACAAGGGAAATCATCGTAAGCGTCTTACCCTACAAAAGATGTCACTCTCTTCGCTCCCTTTTCCCTGAACCACATACCAAACCCATGCTGTCAGCTACCAAGGCACCTCGGCCAAGCATCGGAGGCGTATTAATGTCTTGTGGAGTCTTTGTGGCGACTAGAATGACAAAAAGAGTCAACTACCTTGCTAGAGATCGACCAGAGTGGACAAACGATTGAAATAGTATGCCTAGCAACAATCGTACATGAGCGAAATACCTCGTCGATCACGACAACATACCTTGTTACCCGCCTTTCTATACTGCCAGAATTGGACCGGGCTGTCTGACTCCTTGGTGGGCAACTTGGGGTACTCATGCCCGATGCACCACTGAAGGGCTTGAATCTGAGATCAAGCGTGTCAGCGCGCAACTACACCTACAGAATGGATCTCCCACCTGATGCTTCAACAAGTCTACGAGCAGCTCTCCGCTAGCGATGCCGGGAGGATTAGGATGCATAGGCATATTCAATAGGTCGACCGTCGAGCAGAGCGTATCGAGCAACGAGGCACGCCGATCTTCATCATCCACTCTCTCGAGACCGCTCAGCATTTGCCTGAGCTCCGCGGCCCTCACGAATGCCTCGTTCTGCTGTCTGAACGCCTCCTGTTGGGCTTCGCTCTGTACGCTCATCATCCCACGTGCTTGGCTGGGGCCAGGCAGCCCCATCTCCGCAGGCCCGGCACGGTACATCGAAGCAAGCGCTTCTCCAGCGATGGCAGCCATGGATGACGCCCCTGGGACGCCACCCCTTGCTCGTGGGGGGAAACCTCTTTGTCGAGGTGTGGCCCAACTGAGCATCGGTTCAAGCATATCTCGTTTGTCAGATGGTCCATAAATGTTCAACGACCTGAAATTTACACGGGTAAGCATGGGCACAACAGAAGCAGATGATACTCACATAGATAACGAATAGTTGAAGCCACCCACTGGAAAATGGTCAGTTTGTGAACCCCATGATGTGTAGGTAGAGCCTTACAGTTTCCTTCATGCATGACGCCTTCGATGGTGACCAGCCTCTGATCGAGAAGCGGGGAAAGCTTTGACGCAACATTTCTTGGGATATGTCCTACTTGAGCCCCACCAATGTTCTTGACTTGGATTGCATTTCTTTTTTAATTCCATTAAGACCAAAATCTCGAAAAAAGCAGTGCTATGTCTTACCTATCATACGAATTGTGCGGCTCCCTGACCAACATGACTTGCTCCCCAGGTGCAACAAGACCTGCATACAGAGTAAGCATGCCACGACTCTATGCGCCAAAACACATACCCTTGTAGTATTGTACGCCGACTATGCTAGTCTTCGTGACACAATAGAGTTCATCTACCGGCTCTGGTTCCATGTATACGACTTCCTCTTCTTCACCACCAAACGAACCATCGCCCTGTGAGCCGTTCGCATATGGGTAACTCAGGTGACCGAACCCCTGCGAAGTCACGGTCCCGTCGTATTCATACACCCGTTTCTGTCCGGCCATCGATGGGCCAGCCACCATCATGGGGGGCACAGCTGGCGGAGATACTATTTTTGCAGTGGCAGGAACATCCGCCGGATCCACATGCTCCACCGCAATCGCGCGCTTCACCTTTTGCTGGTCCTCATACCTGCCAACCCACACATCACCACCCCTGCACACCATGAAACACCAAGCTCACACACCTGATACTGTTGAACCCCGCGACTGTGTTCAGGTCCGTGACGGCAAGCGTGAGCAAGATGTCGGATGTGACGCAACCCCTGTATCGCCGAGGCCGATCCATCAGCTTCTTTCTCCTGCGCTTGCCGAGGTAACGAAACGCACCAGTGTCGCCAGGAGACGGTCTCACCGAACTGACCCTTGACGATATGTCCGTAGCGGAGCGTCCCCACGGGGATCGAAGCGCCCGTACATGGTGCGGGCCCCTTGCACACCGCGCGGGTACTCCTGCTGTACTGAAGGACTCCCATAAGCGACGCCGAGCGCAAGCAGGAGGGTACCTACGTCTATCGCGTGCGTCGACATGGTCGTCAACGCTGTGGTGGTGGTTGGGAATAGAGATGCAGTGTGGGGCGTCTCTATGGCTGCGTTTTTTTTTGTGTGGCCGCCCGACAAAGAGCCGCCTCGCGCGTGTATTTGTCCATGTTTGGCTAATTTACTAAATCGCGTCGCGCGACACGTCACGTGATCCGCGTACTTGGATCTGCCCGACGACGTTGACAAAGTCGCTTGGTCAGTATGCCTGTCCAGCTCGAGCACGCGGGCGACGACAGCCCCGGGTACGACCCCGACCAGGATGCAGCGGAGAAGCGCGACATTCGCAAAAAGTATCGCATGCTCGAGAAAAAGACGGGAGGTGCGTCACCATTTAATTCATCATCTCGAGCGAACACCGACGACGCAATGCAGAACACATGCGACCGCAGGACCACGACGCGGATGATCTTGCGGGGCAGGTCGCACAAGCCGACGAGCTCTTCTCCAAAGGTGCGCTTCTCATGCCGTCAGCGCCGCATCTGGGCTTAGCGCCCGCACAGTCAAGAACCCGACCGAGGCAACGCTCGACTCAACGGTGCTCCGGAATGTGTCGAGCATCAGCGCACAAAAGGCGCGCGCGATGAAGCTCGGCGGCGCTGCGTTCGACATGGACGACTTTGTGTCGAAGCTCATCAGCTATATGGGCGGCAGACAGCGCTTCGAGGACGATGAGGACGAGGTGGTGGTGGTGGAAGAGGGAGCGCTTGACTGGGACAAGATCGGTCGGAAGGCGCTGGCGAAAAGCAGAAGGGTCCCCGTCACGGGCTTCATGTAACTTCCTTTGCCTCCTGTTGGCTCAGTCGCTGATCTACGCCCAGGCTCGGCCCTCTCTCAATAGAACAGAAAAAACGAGCCCCGATAAAGCGCCAGAAACAGGAAAAGGCCCAAGAAGAGGAACGCCGACCCCAAGAAATAAGGGAAGAGGACATCAAGCGATCCGACAACGAAACGACCAAGAACGTCCTCAAAGTGCGCCACGTCTCAGACGTTCCCGATTCAACCGCTAACATCGACCTCAGATCAAAGATATCCTCGAGACCACCGGCCCGATCAACCTCTTCAAGTTTATCGTCAACCCCAACGACTTTGCCCAGTCTGTAGAAAACCTCTTCTATCTCTCCTTTGTCATCCGCGACGGAGAATGCGCATTCGAGATCGGCGATGACGGCGAACCCATCGTTAGTACGTGAGCCCCCTTGATCGCTCGACCGTGGTCTGACACCTCCGCAGTGCGCTGTGAACAACCGACAATGGACGAACGAGCCGCGGGCGTCCACGCACGGCAGATCGTCATGGAGTTTGACATGGCCACATGGAAGGTAGGCCACCAAACCGCTCCATCACACCACGCTGAATTTGCCACCCAGCGCGCCATAGAAGTATGGAACATCACTGAGTCGCAGATTCCCCAACGTCCCGCCGCACGGACCAGGATCGGCGACAAATGGTATGGCTAGTGCAATACCCGTAGAGCATATAATCGTCTGCTAGTATAGTTAGCGCCAGGCTGCTGTATTGTACCATAAAGCTAATCTATGCATTCTTTCTTGCCGTATATCTTCAGATTCGTACCATATCGCTACATGTATGTTTCGTGGAAACAACCGACTATCGTACTGCTACTGGGGGGTGTAATGAAACAGGATTGCAGATGCTTTGGAATACAAATGGTTGAAAGCAATGAACGTGAGTAAGACAAGTCATTAGATGTCCGTAACAGAAAGGGATCTTCTCCTGGAACATCCCAGTAATGTAATATGATGCCTCCAAAGCCGACGATTCCTAGCACGACGTGCGTGGTCGAAAGTCAAACTTTTGGGCGCCGTTGACGTCGTAGATGCCATATCCAGGCTCTTGGTCGTCAGAGTAAACGTGTGCAAACCACCCGATGCCCCCACCCGGCGCGTTCTTGAGATCGGTGCAGTGGCTGTCAAGCAGCTGGTAATATTCCTGTGATCATCACGTCAGCCAGGGACACATGGCTGTCAGACGGGTACACACCTGTTCATTGCCGACACTAGCAACCGCAGCCAGGCTGTTGGGCTGAACACCGGAAGAGGTAACGGACGGCCAACCATTCTAGGACGGCTATCAAAAAAGGAATGACGCAGACACCGAAAGACCCACCTCGTCAAAGTACATCTTCTTGCCCCCGCCGTTCTCGATGAACCAGTTCATATCCGTCTCTACGAGCGGCCACGCAAGCTCGCCGGTGCTCGCAAGCGACGAGAAGAAGGGCAGCATGTGGATGTTGATGTAGTCGATCGCGTCGAGGACGTCCTGGGCACCGCCACGCTCCTGGTAGCCGTACGCGAGCTCGGAGACCGTGACGGGGATTTGCACGTCTGCGAGCTGGGCCTTGGCGGAGGTGACTTGTGCGGCGAGCTCAGAGGAGGGCAGGACGTCGTCAAACAAGGGCTCGGAACCGAACTGGACGCCGCGTGTGACGAACTTGGCTTTGGGGTTGGTCGTGAGCGTGTTGATGAGTGAATCACGGCGGGTCTGCCACTCGTCACCACCGTCGAAACCAAACTGCGGAACGTGAGCAAAGTTAAATCCTAAAAGTGACATGAAACCTACCCAGATGAGCGCGTGGACTCCAATGCCATTGTTCCATGCAGCATCCACGACGTCGTCGCTACACCTGGAATTAGAAAAGCGGATGGTGGATCAGTGAGGGTACACACTAGAATCCAGGATTGTCGCACACGCCGTAGAGGCGAACATAGCGACCGTTAAAGTTGTTCCTGATGTCTGCAAATTCTGCGTCGAGCTGACTCGGGCTTTGACCTAGGCTGACGTCAGTTGGAGTAGGGTGTGAGAAATGACAAGACCGACATGCGGTGACCTCGTAACTGAACCCCATGAACGCGTACTCGGTGTCCATGGGACACCACCAGCTGTCGAGCGAGTCAGGGGTATCCAAAGGCATTTGAAAGTCCAATGACGGAAAGCAACCAGACGAGGCCGAGCGAGCGTTTGCTGTGGAAACAGGTTTTTGTGCGGGAGTCGACGCAGTCGCATTCGGTGCATGACTGCTGGTCGGGACAGGTGCAGCGGTGCTGGTGTGAAAAGGAGTGGGGGCACTGATTCTCTGAGGGCGACCTTTGCAGCTTCGCGGAGGCGGTCTAGCCCAGACAGAGGTGGAACAAAGCAATAATAAAAAGAACAAGGTGAACGTCATACTAGAATGAATGAAAGTTGGCTCGACAGAGCGCTGGGTGATGTGGATACGGGATCCATCGACCTTATGTTTCGTACGGTACAATAACGTCTGAAATGTAATGATTGGTCCCGGACAATAGAGCAGGTTTGATCCGAGGTACAATGAATGACTAAGCAAGAATACGGCAATGATCAACTCTAAAGTTTCCTCAGGTCAGGTGGGTGGTGTAAAAGAACAGACAATGAAGGGGAGGTAGGCAGTGTCCACAGCCGGGTGGCGGCCGCCATCACATCACGATGAGCGTCACCAAGGGCCCTTGGCAAAGTTTAGCACAGGTGAGAGACATTGCAATACTAACCAAATTCGGATGCGGTGACAAGAGAGATTATAAATGGGGTTCGCAACACACCGCTGCGCAGTTCCAACTCCTCTTGTTTTCTCTCTGTACCTTTTATTCTTGCACTTTTGACGCTTTAATCGCTTTCAAGCATGTTGTTTAGATCTACTCTCTTCATCGCCGGCGCTGGTCTCGCCGTTGCCCAAACGTAAGTCATTTGCACGACGTTGGCCATCGTCGCTCAACGCTCGATCCCGCTAGCATCTCCAATCAATGTTCTTCGGCGCTTCTCTCGATCGCGAGCAATTCTCAGGCCACTTGTCTTGACCTGCTTCTCCTCGCACCTCTCGCTACCAATTCTAACACCACCTCCGTCATCCCTACCGTCGACTCTTGGCTTAGTGGCATGTGCAGCCAGGGGGCATGTAGCAACTCTTCCCTTCAGTATGTCGTCGATACCGCCGTATCCGGCTGTTCTGCCGAGCTCGCGAGCTACGGTCTGGCAACCAATGACACGAGCTCGCTCGTGACCACCGTCCAAGAAGCCTATCCCACCGTTCGACAAGTCGCTTGCTTGAAGGAGTGAGCGTCCTTTCCATCCTACTTGTCACCGCCACTCATCATCTTTCCGCAGCACCTCGACAAGCACCCTTTGTCCGACGGAACTGCTCACCGACATACAATCGACCTCTGGCACCACACTTACCATCAACTACATCGCGGGCTTGTTCACCCAGATCATGTCCGGAACGGCATCTGTCAACGTGTCTCAGAGCGTCACCTGCTCCAACTGCTCAAAGGCTGCATACACCATCGTCTCTCAGAACTTCCCTTCTCTCCTGACGGGCCAGCAGTCTGCCCTCCAGTCCGAATGTGGCTCTTCTTTCACCGGTTCGTGTCCCGATTAGTCCTTTCTCCAGCGTAAACTCACGAGTTTAAACAGATGGACAGATGCCATCTGGCATCCAGGAGACGGCCGCCAACTCGACGTCAAGCTCGGGTGCTGCCTCTCTTTCTGCTAGCAGCTTGAATGTTGGCGTAGCCATGTTGATTGCCGTGTTCTCTGCCTTTGCCGCCTTTGCTTGAGCAGATTATCAAGATTTAAAATGACGTTGGGACTCGTTAACTACGCCTACACGACGCTGAACTTTGACTACTTAGTACTTACGGACATACATAGTGTATTTATGATCTGGTTAATCCAGAATACTACACCTGTTACGTCAGCATACACTGCGGTCGTCCTCGCAAACGCACCTTTCACTCGACCCAATTTGTTACCCTCGAGCCATCAGGCAAAACCGCCAGGATTTCATTTCTTTGTGCTCAGCCATGTCGACGACGTCCACGCCGCGTTCAGCGCGGTTCGATCTTCCCCCCGCTCCAGCATACTCCAACTCCTCAGCAGATACCGGGCTCGCAGAGTGGGCAAGCAAAATAAAGGCGATGCAACGCCAAGTCGACGCCGACGACGAGGCAGAACAGCGGCGCTTAGAAGAGGAGATCGTCAGAGCGAGGCTGGCGAGAACGAGGAGGGGCAGAACGGGCCAGAGTGGCGATTTCGGCGTTGGGATGCACGGAATCAATCTCAATCAGTGTAGGTGATCTGGCCCCACCGGGGGAGCGTACCCGCCTTGACTCAACGGCCTGCACTGTAGCTAGGGTCCAGGAGGGCACGCCACGCACTGCCGAGCCTGATCTGGCGTCTGCGCAGAAGCCATCGGTGTCGGCTGGCTCGCTGCCCAAGCCTGCGATCAAATCAGCGTCGACGGGGACGGGCACGAAGGCGGCTCCGATATCGCTTGCAGCGTTCATGGGAGGGAGTGCAACTGGTCCTCGACTCAAGCGGCACGAGCCACAGCTCGATGCGAGCCTCGCATATGACGGGCGTACGGATCATGGTCCGGTGCACCCGATATTCGGTCGTGGGGGCGTCGCGATGCCCGGCATGGTCCCGCGCGAGGCGGGTGCTATCCCGCCCTCGCCCTCAGCGGCAACCCATGTGCCACAATCCCCTCCGCCCAACTCCGCACCGCCCACTCCGCAGACCGTCCAATCAGAGCCCACTCGAGCGCGTACGCTGAGCACGTCCAACGTCGCTCGCAGGTACGTCGAGAAAATCGAGGAGCAGGCGTCGGCCTCGAGCCGATCGGCGTCCCCCAAGCCGTCCTCTTTCGGGATCCGTGAGCGGCGTCAGAGCACGCCTCACGGTAGCCTTTCAGAGCTCAAAGTTACAGCCACGCCTGCATTTCCATTACGCCCGCTCTCTCAGAATATGACGGGGAGGGCTGTTTCCCCAGCCAGGAGCCCAATCACGGACTCGCGTCCCAAGACCCCCTCTGCTATAGATATACCCCCAAAGACACCCACAGTCACAGTCTCCGAAACACGACCGAAAACACCCGTGATAGACCCTCGGCCGAAGACGGTGCCGGTCATCATCGAGGCACGTTCCAAGACGCCCTCCGCAGACCCTGTAAAGACCACGCTCGATGAACCACGTGCGAAAACACCGGGTACAGATACCATGCACGTAAAGACGCCCACCCATCCCACCCCCACGCGCGCGAGCTTCCCCGGGACAGTACCATGGCAGACACCCCGGCACCAGCCATCTCCCCAGTTACCGTCCCTGTCAGCTGTCCCCCCGCGGTCCCCCGGCCCGCCGTCACCCATCCGTGGCACACACGCACCGCAGCCGCAGCGCGGTGGGTCCCCTGGCTTTCTACGCCTTCCGGGCGGCTCCCCGTCCAAGGATCCCACGCCGAGCATCAGCAGGCTGCAGGGACGCGGGTTCGTCCAGAGCATCGTACAGGCGAGCGACCGACTCAGGGGTGATGGCCATGGCAGCCCGTCTTCCGCGCCGAGGCACGTGTTTCCCCCTTCGTCCCCTGTCCCTGGTGCTGGTGCCGCTGTTGGGCAGGGCGGGGAAGTGCGAGAAAAGGGCGCTAGGCGAGCGTCGGTGCTCGATCGGTGGACGCCTGTGATGAATGCCAATGGGGTCACGCCCACACCTTCGACACCGCCTCCGGCTGCGAAAACCACTGGCCCGGCGCGCTCACACACAGCACACGTGGGCACACGGCCGTCCCAGGGTCACGGACAAGCGCAGGGTCAGGATGTTGCGGCGGTCAAGACGCACGATACGGGCCGCTCTGTGCGGAGCGTTGCGTCCCTGCCCGCGATGCCCAAGACGCCGATGAGGAAGTCGGATGGGCTGCCCGGGCAGGATGTGGAGAAGCTTGGGTCTTCGAGTACGATGATATCCTACATCAAGCCTGTCAAGACAGGCGATGACCCTGTTATACCCGACGTAGACGAGCTGGGCGTCAAGGCGTCCGAGGGGGGTCAAGCTGGAGCAGCAGGGACGGGAACGGGGGCAAGTGCGGGGACAGGTGCGGGTGCAGGGACGGGCGGAAGCGGTACCGGTGCAGCGTACGGAGGCAGGGCAAAGACACCGCGTGCGTCTGTGTCGCCGCTGCCCACTTCCCCCGGAAAACCACTGAGTCATGTGCGTCCTCTTTGGTGACCTGCTGAACGATGGTTGATGGGCTTTGTTTTGATTGTTTTGGGGTGCATGCATGATTACTTGAATCGTGATGCATGTGCATATCTTGTCGATAATGGTGTATTGGCTAATGGCGTATTGGGATGATGACGATCCTGCCTGTCGTGTGAATGGCGTGTTCCTCCGTTGCGAATAGCCCACCAAGGAGAGGGCGAAGAAGCCGCGTAAGGCGAGATTCGAGGAAGGAAAACCGGGAGAAGCGTCCACGTCCGTCGCTACGAAAGCACCCCGTGGACCCGAACGCCCCGCCACAGGCACCGAAGCAGCCAGTCCATCACCGCAGCTCAGTCCAGGCGTGTCACCGTCTACAGGTCCCGCTCCGAGTCCGTCAGATCTGTCAGGCCCACCTGCCTCTTTTGGCCCGGGGGTATCATTGTCTGGCGCGGACCAGGGAAAGAGCAGTCCGTCTGGTAGCGCTGGTAGCACCAGTGGTGGTACGGGCAAGATCACGGACCGCTGGGTGGAGCCGACGCTGATTGGTGTCAAGCATGCGTCGCCGTCGTCCTCGTCTGCTTCCTCCACCTCCTCTGCGGCGAACAGACCCGCTGCGGGTACCAAGGCTGGTACGGTCGGGCGACGGGCGCTCCCTGGGCTCGCCAACGCTGCTGCGGTCGCGGTGGAGCGGGAGGAGAAGCCGGTATCTGGAGAGAGGGAACGAGAGGAACGCACGGTGTCGACGTCGCCGACGCGTCATACACGCATCCCGAGCACGGGGAACAGAGCGCTGGTGATGGACGTTGCGCAGGCGCTGAGCGAGGCTGCGCAGCAGCAGGACAAGGACAAGGACAAGGGCAAAGAGAAGGAGAGGACCGTTCCCACCGGCATCGGTGGTTTAGGGGAGAAACGCAAGTCAAGTTACGAGCGGTATTCGGCGATCGCGATGCCCCCGTTGAAGGAGGAGCGGACGCCCGCGGTGACTCCAGCCAATACGGTGTCGCGAGGTGCAGGGCAGACCGTGTTGGAGACCAAGGTCGTCAGCGCGAGTCCTTTGAGCAGTCTCCGCGTTGAATCTACGGCTGCTGTTGAGCGGTTGCCGGCACGCTCGGGTCGGACGCCGTCTCCGTCGTCGAAAGTGCACATCGGTGAGGATCAGGTCGTGAATACCGAGTGGCCGGTACTGACGCGCAATGTCAGACCATATCGACGAGCCGCTGCCCAAGCTGGACGTCCCCGCGCTGCTAAACGTGGAGAGACCGGCTGGGTATGCGCCGGATCCTGACCTGCGCATGATCTCGGTCGAGGTCATGTCGGTCGTACACACGAGCGTTACCCCCGTCCAGCACGACACGAACATCTTTTACGACGCTGAGGTCCTCGTCATCGTGCACCGTGCCAAGTCGCGCGAGAGCGGACTCGTGGCTACCAAGGTGTGGTGTTGGAGGGGCAGAAAGTCCCACTTTGGGGAGAAGGAAGAAAGAAAGGTAGGGGAGCTTGCGAGGCGGTATGGTACTTCGGCGGTTGGTGTCTCCATTCGTCACGGTGCACTGGTTTATGTCGGATTTGCGTGTAGGATGTGGTCGATCAGCAACGCGAGCCTGCGGAGCTCGTTTGCGTTCTCGGGAGGCAGCTTGCGATCCGTCAGGTAAGTGGTTGTGGTTTGAACGTGTTGGTGGCTTTGACTGGTCCTCTAGGGCACCCGTGCCCATTGGTCCTCCGAGAACACTGCGATGCACGTCGTGAGATCGAGCGATGGTCACATCCTGATTGATGAGGTAGATTTGGTTCGTCCCGTCTCTATGCAATTGCTCGGAGATCTTGATGTCGTCTTCCGACAGGACGTCAGGAACCTATGTTCTGGGTACAGCTATTGTATCTCTGTCTTGGATAACATCTACGTGTGGCACGGTTGTGGCTCGGTGGCCCCTGAACGGACCGCGGCGCTCCAGTATGCCCAGGGTATGGCCGCCATGGGCACGACAGTGAAGGAGCTCGTGGAAGGCGAGAATGACGGGGACGATGAGATGTTCTGGATGGTCGTCGGCGACTCTGATTCGTATGCCAAAGCGGATCATTGGAGGTGGAGACGCAGCGTGGTGCCATCGGACCCTCGCTGTTGGCTTGTGGACGTCGCGAACTCGGAGGCTCCAGTGAGCATCATGTCTCGTGACTCCCGGGTGCTATTAACGCTGTCAAGATCCATCCGGTTCCAACCGTGTTTGCAGAGACAGTGGAGCAAGAATCGGTGTACATCATAGACTGCTTCTGGGAGTTCTTCGTCCTGGTCGGCAAAGATGCCCGGGCGAAGCGACCTGATATCACGCTCGCGATCAACACGGCGATGGTACGGTTCTTGTCGTCATGTTCTCTCAGATACGTTGGCTGACAGCCTCGTTGGTCAGGCGATGGCTCCACTCGTCGCTGCCTCGAAGCCCTTCTCACCAACGGTCCACGTGCTGATCCTGCCCACGCAGCTCCCTCTAGACATGCGACACGCATTCCGCAACTTGGACGAACTCACGCTGGTAAGTCCGCCGATGCTAATACAGAGCGGGTGACTCAGGTTCGTTTCCGGGATGATTAGAACGGCGGGTTCGTCCCGGACCATATGAACATTCTGTCCACGTCAGAGGCGATCGAGCATGTGAGTGGCCTATCACCCAACGTACGGTGGAGAGTAAGCGATGATGACAGCTGCGCACGTCTTCTTGGGATCGATCGGCGTTGAGAGACCATACGATGCTCCCGCTGGGCCTTGATTCGTCTCATGTTCCGCTGCCGTGATGCTCCTGAGCCGGGGAGCGTTGGGCGGATGGTGTATGTGATGCTTTGAATACATTGGAAGATGGTGCTTGTCATGATTTATCCCCTTTTGGGTTGCGTTGATTGATACTCTTGTTGTTCTAATCGTAATTCACCATTTCTCGCTACACATACATGCCCGCAATGTGGCATGTTCAAAGACAAATACAGGGGTTATTGATTAAGTAAGGAGTCACGGCCGCTTTTCTGTATTTGCTCTTGTGATGGGATACGAGGTACTAGTAGCAAGCCTTTCACTTTCGACGAAGCACTCACTCACCCTTGGCTTGACATGGGACTTCATCGCGGACATGTCCATCTTGTCCGTTTCGGACAGGCCTACGGGCCTCTTCCTCTTCTCGTGCCGAGAAGTTTATTATGTTATGTGTTCGGTGAGTCACCGTACCAACCGGCTGTGGCGGAATCTAAGCTGAGACCACTTCACGTCAGCGTACATATGCTTATGGTAAGTCTTACTACGCCGGATTGACACATATTGACTGAAGTCGGACGACATGCCAGTGTTGCGCTCCATTCGGTTCTCGCGAACTTTGTGCTCGCGTTCTCACGCCGTACCTCCCTCCAATCCTCCGGTATGACATCTCTATAATGTCGTATTGACCATAGAAACAGCGGCGCAAGGCGATGCCAGGATACCTACACCTCATTTGCTTCGCAAACAAAATGGAAACTAAAGCGGCTCAGTGTATTACCATACGTCATGCGGAGGGTGTCCGATCATAGTGACGTTGACGCGGTTGGCCATGAATTGAAGAAACTAACGACAATGCGTCCTGGCGAACCTCGCCCATACCGAAAGTGGGAATGGCAAGGGTTGGCCCTATGAGGATACGTCAGGTGGTGTGGTGCTTATGGAATCTGAGGACCACCATCGACGCCAAATAGCAGGCTTGAATAAGAGCAAGTCTGCCATAGCCGAGCAGGCTAAACATTTACACCCTCACCTTGCGGACTCGATCAGCATGCTCAGTCTCACATCTTCTTCTCAATCATCACGCATCGGACGGGCTCTCGCGACCAAGTCTTTGCTTTTTCGAAATGTCTTCAGATGGAATCAAGAACCTGATGGCTCCCGTATACGAAGCTGCTGTTCGCGACGTGCGCTACCATAGCGGTACGTTCTATCATAGACGTGGTGTCAGGTTTTGCACGGTTTTGATTCCATCCCAGTCGCATGTCTCACTTCTCTGGTGTGGCACTGCGCTCTGACATTTAATCAAGATGTTCAGTATATTTGGACGTGTGTATCGAGTATGTCCGTGTCAGGTCAGTTTCTGATACTATCTTTTTGGCGCCCACAGTATGCGGAATAAAAACCCCTTGAAGTGGTTGTACTTCTTTCTTCGTTATGCTGTGATACTTGCATGCGTGTGAGTGCCTCTCAAAGTGCTCTATAATTATGTCGTCGAGACCGACTACTTCATCTTAGGATGCATAACTGGTTGATCGGACAGTTGGCAGATGGGAGTAACCCGCCTACGCTCTGCAAGATATGGCAAGCCTATATCCGAGGTTTTGCACAGAGTCTTGCGAGTTCGCTTGAGCTTGTTTTGGCCATTCGCAGTGAGTGTCATTTCCTTTGTAAAACGCCAGTCGGTTGGACAAGGTCCACAGTAATTGCTCTATATAATAGATCCAGAAAGGTAACCTTCCTACTGTTGATCTTGATAGTGGTGGAACTTGGGGGAACAGTAAGATTGTTGTGGTCACGGGAAAACTCGGCCTTTTACCAAACGTGCCTTCTACGTCAACACACCAAGGACGGGTGGTATCAAGGGTGAGTTCTAGCATCGTTGGTTGCTGTGAGTGCCTCATGATCTGCTGGTCCGTTTAGCATCCTAGTGTTTGCGGTCCACTGCGTGCTTGTTGGCCTGACGTTGTTCAAGTACTTCTTTGCCTTGCGGACAGGCTGGGGCCGGTCTCCACTTGTATCTCTCGTCGTTCGTGATGGCAGCATGATGTTTGCCATGATAACCTGTGAGTGGACCTGGGCAGCCTGGAGAGTCACCAGTAACTATTATGATGATCCAGTCATACTCTTATCGTTGCTGGTCCTATGTAACTTGGGGAACGAGAAAGAGGTTGCCCTCTTTTTGTTCGTGTTCCTCTTTCGTATTCGTGCCGAGCATTGCTGATGCTACCTTTTCTTTCCTGCACGTAGCTGGGTCGTGTCTCTATTCAGTGTCACGGTACGGCCTCATTCAGTCTTGGCACAGCATGGCCTCACTCGCGACATTTGTATCCAGGGGTGTACCATGATACGAAGCATGGAACGCTTCGCAAGACAGGAGATATCGATTGAACAGCCGATCCTTACGAGTCGAATTTCCATGCCAATAATTGAGTCCGGTAGTCAGGATCGGCTTCGGGCTCCCTGGTGACTCAATCGGCGTAGAAACAGGGGTCTAGTAAGCACACACTTTATGCGACGGTCTTGATATGTACGCACGAGTAATGCCTTTCATTATTCGAGTCGGAGGATATGCTATAAGCAGACCAGACTGCAGCACAGCGTTTTCCGAGGTTGGTGGCATTACTCAATTGAAACATTGGTCGCGTGGGTCGTGCCGAGCGAGCTATTTTCACACTCCGTTCGGCTGACTCGACACGTGACCCTATATTAGGGTCAATCGTGTAGAGTGTGCAAGTAGTCTGCACTGCTGTACCGTATGGATTGAAGGTCCGCCGACCAACCCCTTTCGGGCTACCCCTTGTATCATGTATAAAAGATGATCGATGATTGTTCGCACGGAACGGAACAGTTCTTGCCGCCCGCTTTCCCTCTTTCTGCGAAAGCGATTCTGCCTACATCTAGCCAGCCGCCCCCCATAGCGACGTTGTCAGCTACCGAAGCCGGCCCGGGATGCTCTCAGGCTTTTGTCGTTCCATGCCCCGTGACTCAATTGCTGCCAATCCGATCCGAGGGCAAGCGCTAATCGAGCGCTAGTGAGCTTCATTTCAGGGACCATCACGCTCAATTTTGACAGCACGATCGTCAGGTCCTGGGTTTACACATGTCCGGCGACTAGGAGTTGTCGGAACCACCTCCAAGCAATCTGATATTAACAGCGCACATTTTCCAGCTCCATCTTTGACAGATGCCGTCCATTCTCACTCGACGCGTCTCCGCGTGAGTATTCTCCCTCTGTTATCCTCCAGAAGAGCAGCTCTACCCCCATATGACATCTACCTTGATCCTTGACCTCACGCTAGCATCTCTACTATAACCCTCGGATTGGACGTGGAACTGGAGGACTATTTTCTTGGCGGAACACTTATTCGAGTAGGCCTTTTGGAGACAGGTCGGCGTATATGCGTGCCATCAAAACATGGTCATTTGTGGTCATTCGCACCCGAAGAACAACCTAGACAACGAGGATCGAATTATTGAATATTGACCTGGCATGGCATCACTGATTTCGGCCCCTTTATCCCTGAAAGATCACACAACGATGACGATGATCAATACAAGATGTTAGGAAATTTCAGGTCCCATCTGGCTAAACTCACGTTTCTTGAATCATGCATTTCCCTGGCTGACGGCTCTGTAGTCTTATCATCCACGTCTCATGGATATATGCTACTCAGGATTATCCCAAGGGGCGCTTTCGACGCTCAAGCAGTTCAGGTTCCGATGGGAATCGAATCAATGATATTCTCTGGGATTCTTGTTTCGCCCGCAACGTGGCAGCGTCTCCTAAGAGAGAAAAAATCAGAGGCGGCCATTTCGCTACCTTCTGGGGCCACGTCACGGCCAATCATCCCAGTGTGCTCTGAAGGAATGAGAGGTAGGAAAGCTGCCACTCATTCGGTGACATGTCCAGACCCAGAAGATGATGTCCAGGAGTATGACAGATGTTATCCAGCGGTATCGTGATCGTTGGCTCTCTGTATGATGTGTCGGGCCGATGAATGGCTCCGTGCTCCATTTTGGCCGTTGGATGGGACGGTCATTAAATAATTTGATAGCACCCACTGCAGTATTATGTCGTAGGACAACGTGCGTGGATTCAGCCACGGAAGACGCGAAGAAGCGTCTTGGAGTGAGCCGCGACGGTCGGACAGCCTTTGGAGAACTCCAAACTGGTCTTTGGGGAACCAGGTCAGCCACAAACCAGCTTGACCGCTCCCCACCATGAAGGACACCTCCCGTCCTCATCCCAACCTGCCCGTACGCTCTGCTCCGTACAGAAAACGCAAGTCGTCCGCCAACGTCTCGCCCAATCGCGGAACGCGTCGGACACACGGCACGGCCCAATCTCAGGGCCACGCTCGTGAGATCGTCCCCGCTCCACCAGAAAGAGCACACAGCCAGGACGAGGGCCAACACCCGCGCACGGTCTCCACGAACAACGAGCACCGTTCTCTCTCCAAGACAGGGGGAAATCGTATCGTCTCTCGTCGGAGAAACACGACTACGGACGGGTCGGCACGCGAACGGCCACCGCACACGAGTGCTCTCAGCATACATGCAGATGTGCCCGGGCCGTCACTTCGCCTCCCTCTCACTGCGCCACCCGCTGCCACTGCCTTCTCCAGTCAAAGAAGGGCCGATTCCCCACCGCGGGGCTCAGTGACCCGCTTCTTGCGCACCATTGAACTTCAAGATAATCCTTCCACTGGGTCCCCACTTCAGACGCCCTTCTCTCTTACCCCCCCTTCTCTCCGCCTCCCACCGCTATATACAAACAATACGACCAAGTCAGCATGTGCGAATGGGAACGGTTACCAAATCAGTCTCGTGTATAATGGGTACCCTTTCAATTATGATCTCTCCGCGCTCCCCGAGGACCCAAAGGGCACGATCGCGCTGCTCAGTATCACTAAAAGCGATCCGGGCGCATATATCCTGGTTGGCGCACACTATCGGCGCACCGGCCGCTCAAGGGCCGCATGCGCTGTGATAAGATTTCTCCTTGACGGCTTGGACAATCCGCCCGATGTCGACAAAGAAAAGGGAGACGGTACGCTTTATGCATATCTGTGAATCATGTGGTTTGAGAATGCGTTCACAGCGGTGCCTTCGGAGCACTCCACGGTGACGTTAGTTCCCCCAGACACTCCCTGTCCCAAGCCCAACTGGACGGCGCCTGTGTTCAAAAGTGCTGCTACGCGACCCGCGATGCTACTTCTCGCGGCATGCGAGTTGGATATCAGCCGAGAGCATCCGGGTGATCCGGACAGCGTAAGCCACGCGGCGACGGCCCACGAACTCTTTCGTGCTGTCTACGGGACCGTGAACGACGGCATCATTGCTGGAGCGGTGCGTCCCCAGCCCAAGAATGCGCTCGGCCTTGAGTTTTCGAGCAACGGAAACTGCCAATCATATTTGCCGTCCGATTTAGACGGCTGTCCACCGGACAGTAGTGCAAAGCAGCCCGACGCCGAGTCCTTGGCACGTATCAAGGGCTTAGAGAAGGAATTGAGCGTAGCACGCGCAGCGCAGAAGAAGCTTCAGGAGAAGCTCGAGATATCGAATGAGCGTTTGGCGCGGGCCGAGGGCAGGGTGCACACCTTGGAGTCCCGCTCTCAGGAGATGCTCGGCCGGCTGGACCATTGGCGGGACGAGAACTGGGAGCTGCGCCAGCGACTAGCCGAGACCGAGCGGAGGGCGAGGGAAGTGGTGGTGCCTGGTGAGAATCGGGTCTGGGGGAGGCTCAAGGATTTGTTTGATAACTTGGGGGTCGTCCGCGGTGAGTGAGTGTCATGTCGTCTTTCGTCTTTGCGTCGCCATCCGAGTCTTCGTCCACCCTCCATGATTCATTTTTCTAGCTGTACCCCACATTGCATTCCCAGCATTCGCATGATCCTGTACTAGTGTCGCAAGTTCTCGGCATGGACCAACACCGCGCATAGCTTAGAAGTTGTTCATATGACGTACAGTATTCCTACGTTATCTTCGCAGTTGTAGTCTTTTTCAGTACCCAGACGACCGTTTAGGGAGTCGCCAGCTGGAATTTATTTCCTGCCATCGTTGAGAGGATTCGCTTCGATTTGCTTCGGTATAGTGGTACAACTCGGAGCTCGGGGTTCTCTCGAGGTAAGCGTTATGCTTCTAGGATGTACATCTGCATCTACCGAAAGATACTCGATGTGGAGGGTAAGGTAAGGGTCTTTGACGGGATTCCTCCTCATGAGTTGAACTGTCGACGTGATCAGATTCTTTCCGCGGGGTTGCGGGGAGGTACACTTACAGCAGTGAGATAAGACTCTGCGACGATACGTGCCCGGGCGTTTAAGCTGAGTTTCATCTCGCTTATTTCTCTGTCCACCTCTTCCATAAATCTGGTGTTTGAATAGACATCACACCCTGGACGATACAACTGGCAAGGGTACGTACTGGGTGATAAAATCAACGACCTTGTGCTTGAGCATCGTCTCCGAGTGGACATTAGTGATCAAGAAGGATATATCATAACCCTTGGGAGCATCAGTCTTGCTTCGATCTCGGCACACGCGATCAGAATTACCGGGACGGGTTTCCTGCGCAGCACGACGAAGCTTTCTGCACGCTGCATCATAAAACGCATGAATTTGTGGCATAGGATACGCTCGATCTCGTCTGCTTGTTTAATCTTGATGCTCATCCGTATCGAGTTGACAGAGGGTTCGATCAGCACGCGTTCGTTCTCATTGCGTGATATCGTAAGGGGGTTGAGGAGGACCTCTTTTGATCCACTGGGTATGTGCTATTGAGATGTCGCGAGCGATCGTCTGAAAAGGCATACATACCGCGCCTCGACCTCAGGCTTGTTGTGTCGTTCGACGACCTAGATGCGGGTGCGTAAGATCAGCGTGATTAAATGCCGACACGACAGACCTGCGATGAAAAGTTTTCGAGGGTGAGCGCTGCCGTGAGCGACGACCTGACTGCTGCGAGATACGGTCTAAGTACGTTCGACTGCGTCAACGCGTTAGCTTTTCGTGGACGGCGTTCGGGCGTCGTCACTGACCATCTCGACGACGACCAAGTATAAACTGTAAGCGGAGTCTCAAAACCGCTCTTGACCTGTGCTTATTTCAATTTTTCGTTTTGCTTTTCTTCCCAAAAAAAAATATCGACATCGTCATGGTCGTCGCTATCGCACCCTGGTACGCGTTGTGTACAATTTTTTGGACGACGCTGACGAGTCGCGCAGGAGCATCGTCTTGACGCCCGGAAAGGCGGAGGTCATCGTCCCTCAGGGCGATCTCCAAATAAAAAACGCGGCTCTGCCCTACGAGCTGCAGGACAACGGGGCTAGGACGTCCGTCAAGCTCACGTACCAGAGTCTCTCCTCGCTTGACTCGGACGACGAAGACGAGGATGAAGAAGACGAGGAGGACGAGCCCGAGGGTGTCGTGGTGACCACCGTCCTCTGCTCGCTCACTCCCGGCAAAGTACGCGTTTTTTTCGCTCTCAACACGTCCAGGACGCGTCTGACGTGTATTTCAGATCGAGCAGTCGACGTGTGAAATCATCCTCGAGCAGGATATGGAATACGTCCTCGAGGCCGTTGGCAAAAAGTGAGCGCGTGACACGCCTCGTGTATGTCCATCGCTGACCGACGGCACATCGTTCTTTTTATTCTTCGGTAGCACGATCCACGTGTATGGCAACTACGTCGGTATGATGAGATACTCGTGCCCCACACGCTCTCCTCACACGTTCCACTTCACTAGATCAGACCCCTGTTGACCAGCCACCATTCGGATCGGATATCGACGATGAGGATGAGGATGAAGGCGCTTACAACCTGGATGAGGTTAGCTCAGACGTGGAGGTAGAGGTTGACGCTGAGGATGCTGAGCTGAATGACGAAGAGGAAGACGCCGCGTGAGTCAAACCATCTGTAGGGTGAGTTCTACAGATTGACTGCCCGCATTTCCTAGCCGCTTTGAAGAAATAACCGACGAGGTGGAGTCACCCAAAAACCTCAAACGCCCTCGTGAGGACGCCATGGAAGTTGATGAACATGAGGAGAAATTGTCCAAGTCTCAAAAGAAGAAGCTGGTGAAGAAACTCAAGGCTGCAGACGGCAATGCTGCACCACCACCTGCTGAGCCGGAGAAGAAAGCCGAGGCGAAGAAGGCGGAGGAGAAGAAGCCAGAGGAGAAGAAGGAGAAGAAAGACAAGAAAGACAAGGCGGAAAAGAAGAAGGAAAAACCCGGACAGAAGGACGACGAAAAGAAGGGAAAGGGGAGAAAGGGTGAGCGTACGCTTGAAGGGGGTGTCAAGATTTGGGATGCCAAGGCCGGCACGGGCAAGATGGCGAAGAAGGGCGACAAAGTGGAAATGCGTTATATTGGCAAGCTCCCCAATGGCACAGTTTTCGACAAGAACACCAAAGGAAAACCTGTAAGCTACACTTGTTGTGTGCTTCAAATTACTCATAAGCCTATCTTTAGTTCACCTTCACGCTTGGACAGGGTGATGTCATCAAAGGTAGGGAAAATTACGTGGTATGCGAGATGCCATGCGTTTACTTACCGTGGGACCAGGTTGGGATATCGCTGTCGCCGGGATGCAGATCGGAGGGGAACGTGAAATTGTGGTTCCACCATCGGCGGGTTACGGTAACAAGAAAGTGTCTGACATCCCACCCAACTCCACCTTAACGTTTGGTACGTCAAAGTTGATGATCCAAGAGACTAGGTGACTGATGGTCTTTTAGAGGTGAAACTCTTGGAGATCAAGTAAAACGTACTAGTTAGCCCTTTTCCCTGGCCCTCGGGTACGGAGGTGAGGGAAGTTAGGTGTCACATGCATGTTAGTCGCAGATGCTTGCAGTTGTGGGTGTCCATATATCAAATTCGACATTGCGCTGTTTTGTTATGAACGTCAGGACCCTGCATCATCGTCTGGTGTGCGCTGTCCGTGCGGATGCACCGCATTCTGGAGGACCCTGAGACTACAGCCTTTCCGCGTGCACCAACTAGACGACACAACGAGTTTGTAGCAGTGATCGACGTCAGCTACGATGTTAATGCGAGAGCTGAAAGTACGAATAAACCGTCAATTAGGGGCGACGACTATATATGTACATCATAATGAGTCCCAAGTGCGACGAGTGGATGAGAACGACGACCCGTCCCACGGCGCAGAAAAGGTCCACTTCATCGAGGCAAGTCCATTTGAGACACCGACCAGCGCGCGTGATGGGTCACTGGTAAGGGATGGGGCGCGGTGCGAACCCATGACATGTTGATCAAGCTGACGGTTCGAAAATCTGACAGGTAGTAGTAATTTATCTGACTGCAACGTGTTCTCCCTTCCCTCTCTTTTCTTTTTGTCTCCCCGGATGGGAATACTTCCTCCGAGTACGTGTCAAGGAAGAGTCGCCGTCCCATGTGGGGTTGGGGAAGCAGAAGCATCGGAGTATACTTACGCTGCGATCCACACGGTGGTTGGCATTTGACACCGCGGTGCAAATATGAACGTGGTGATTTGTTTTATTTTGCTGAATGACTTGCGATCATCATGGGAGACGATCGTTTGTCACACAAGTCTCCGAGATGGGGTCACCAGCCTACCGAGATGACCACAAAGGGGTGTCTGCGCCTCTCTGCGGCGAGTCTGCGCACGGGAAACCCCCCGAATACTTATGCGCTGCATGCCGTCTAGGCTCTCGCTCAAGCGGAAGGCACTTGCGAATGGTAATGACCAACCAGAATTTGCTATCGTGGTTCCAGGTGTGACGTGAATAAGCGCAAGCTGGCCGAGAACCTGTGTTCCAGATCCCGGAATGGCGCAATATCCAAACTGCCGAAAATACCACCGATCATCCACGTGTAACTCCTTGGCCCTGTACTGAGACATTGCGGCAAGCTTAAACCCGGATGGCATAATGTAAGCGAGGAAACATAGCCTGTTGCCAATCACAAGTTGGACAATGGGTGCGTCAGTCAGCAGCACGAAAACGGGCGCCCGAAAATCGGAGCAGATACCCGACATGACGAAGGCCTATCACCGAGGAGAAGCGCTAAACCGGTAGCCGTGCAGAAAGTCAGGGTTGCATGAGAAGAGGGGCCTTGGGGGTGGAAGTCGAGCCGAAAACGCACGGTTGAGGTTGCACGATGCATGTTGGTGTGGAGATGGTACTTTGGCTTGTGGCTAAGGCGAACTAGGTACCTTGGAGCAGAGAGAATTTCGCGTAGGGGTAACAAAGTGGAGTGAGCTTCTATGAACGGACACGAACAGAAAAAAAATTTGAGTGGAATTTCGGAATGAGGTAGCCCTGCTAGTCGTTCTTTTAGGACACTCGACCATACCATGTCAGAAAATGACCAGCAAACATCACAGATGCAACGTCCGCACCACACGTTTGTCGCATAGCCCAGCGACCTGTTACAACAGTTACAACCCCGCCCGTCGGTAAGAGCGAAAAGCTTCGATCATTTCCTTTTGTACATATCATGGCAGAAAGAGGGTGACTTGGATATGTGGTTGTCAGTGCTCGGCAAACTACTCGTACCTTTAGTCTCAAGTACTATCATACAGATCATCATTGATGAAGGGAAGTGATGCACGAGGTCATTCGCCACCGCAACATCTGTGGATTAGATGATGACCTGCGCGAGCGGCTGAAGACGGAGACTCGGAGTTTCGCCTGTCGAACGAATGGAAAAAAGTTTCTAGCTGATTAGTTGATCGGAAACCAGGTCATACCTCGTCAACTTGTGGGAGGTGACTGCATCTCATCTCATCAAAAAAATAAGAATTAAGTGGGAACAGATGAAAGCGATAAGGAATACAGATCGCTCTGGTGTGGAAGGGTGGCGCTTTCGGAGAAAGAGACCATGCAACCACCGACACATGAAAGTCCGAAATCCACATGAAAACTCAGATAGAGGGGAAATTACTCTGCAACGGCGTGGTGAAAGCGTCAAGGAATGTGTTCGAGAAGGCAAAAGGATTTCACATTTCGGAATATTGGGTGTCCAAGCAGCTGTAGCCCGTGCAACACCATTAAAACACACGCCTGGCAGACCTATGATGGCGTCCACAATAGGGCTGCACGTCACATCTGAAAACAGATAAATTTCCGGTCCAGGTGGTCCCTCGATATGGTCAAAAACACGAAATAATGCATTTGCCGAACGCCTCACCGGCACAATTGGTCTGCCATCGCGATCGCGATGGAAGCTGATAAACTCCCGCTAACATGTCCCAGGTCAACCTCATGGCACAAACGACCCCGGAGTGAGGCCAGAGTACAGGTGGACAGACACGAGTACAGTGGCCGTAGGTCTATAAATTCCATCGGAGAGTCAGCACCAGCATCAGCAACTGAAACCCCCTCCGAGTATCCACCTCCCTGTATTTCACCACTACATCCAGGACGCTAGTCAGCGGCGTCGCCCGATGCAGCTGGTCTTCAGTCATGGAACCCCTACCTGGTGCGCACCCTCATCGTGTTTATGCTGGGTTGTGGGCAGTGGACGCCGTCCGCGTATGCGCTGGCAGGGACCTCGGCGCTGCGTTCTCTGGGATGTGTACATTTACGGCTGCATGGTCGGGGGCACTTCCTTCCCATTGTACTGCAGGCAGACGCCACTGTTTCCTGGCTGAAGTCCCAGTACATACCATGGGAATGGAAGAAGCCCCGGACCATGCGATGTGAATGTCAGCATCGCGGGGCCAGCGGCCTTGAATGAAGGCGCAGTGTCCATACCCATCAGCTATACTGAAACCGAAGATACTCACCTGAAGGTCCGCGTCCCACGTGGGGGGCTCTAGTCCGAAGGACTACACGAAGGGCATTAGCGCTTAGCAATCCTGCTAAATCAACTAATCCCTTTTGTATTGTGCAAGGTTTACGGATCTGCCAACGAAGAACAAGAAGCTGTTCCGGTCACTGATCAGCGAGGAACTTGGCCGAAAACCTTGTGGGGCTGGTCATGTCCAGTTCCGACCGCATAGGCCACTGTAAATCCCCACTGGACCAGCTATTATTCACCGTTTACTCATACAGGTCCCAGCACCATGAAGTGCTGTTGCGGAGGAAGTCCTGGTGGTGGAAACGACGAAGCTGCGCTTCCCAGCAATTCAATTACTTGATCCTTAATTAGGGTCGAATATTCGGCAAACTGACGTTGTCACAAGAAGCTTCCGACAGACCTCTCAACCATCTTGGTCTTTCTTCGCTGAACCATGGCTGAGAAGTAGGCGCGCCGATCCTTGATCGATGTACATCCGGCTGGTGGTGGGGTGCGAAGATTGGCTGCCAGCCTGCCGGCTCGCCCAGTTGCGTCGGAGATGAGAAACCGAATGGCGTGGTCATTTCAGTTACTAAAAGTATGTACTGTTCCACATCTTTTCTCAACACCAATAAAACAGTAGCTGAACGAGACACAGTGTACCGAGTGCAACCGACCACCGCAGTCATCTTTTGCTCCGACTCTGCCTCTCGTCTTCAACTCTGCCGGCTCGAGGCGCCTGTTGCACTTCATATAGTAGGTGGCCTAGGTCTGATCGTTCCTGATCCCGTGTCCCTGACTCGGCCATCTTATGCTTTTCTTACTTGCATGGTTCAAAAATGTATTGATTCTACCAAAATCTATCTTCGTCACTAGACATCACAATACGTCAGGCCTTCAGGCCCCCACCACCCCCGTTTAGTTCATGCACTTGTTACGTCTAACACGCTCCAACAAGCTGTGGTATGGAAGTTGGCGCGCAAATACCAGGATGCCTAGAGTGACCAAAGACAATCCGTATGTAAAGCGAACGTGAGCTATTGTGATTCCTTGTTGGGATCGGGCGTCGACCTTCGAGAACTTGCCCGACTCGTAAGTGATAAGATCCAGACTTGAAAACATGGTGGGCGGCGAGTGGCGGACAGCCACCCCCCTTAGTTGTCACCCCCGAAATACTCACTTTCGATACGATATGGTCCTCAGACTCCATTTTTTGGCTAGACATTGCTGCTCCTTCTTGGCTTTGAGCTTCCTACGACGCCTCTCGATTTGGAAGAGGTCGTACTGTCAACTCCGCGAGCACCATCCGCTCCGTGCGGCCAGGTACTAAGTCCGCCTTCGCGGAAGCGGAGTCAAACTTGTCTCATGGGACCTTGACCAGGTTTTTGTTCCTTGGGCAACTGGCTTTCTCAGTTTTACCTATGAATAACGGATTTTTCCGAAGAACTTGCATGCCAGCTGCGTCTCGGAACTTGCAGAACAACAGTATTGCCTAAACAATTTCGAGGATCAGCGCCAGCCGCTTCACTTGACGGTACTTAAGGATAGGTTACTGATCTGACGTGGTGCAGAAGCCGATTTAGCCCTTACTTTTGGTACGTATCTGCATATTCCCGGAAAGGTGTGATCCTTGTCATGCACGTTAATGATCCTCGAGCATGCAAAAGGTATGTGGGGAAGCGGCGCCGTCGATGGGTGGGAGGCAGACACAAGGCACGGGGAACAGATTCCATCGTCACATTTGTAACTTTATCTACATGGACCCGTAGTCATGTGAACCTGGCACCTGCCCATCGGCCAGAAAAAGCAAAGAAGCGTCGCCTGCGCAAAGTCTTGGGACACGGCATGAGTACATCAGAGCCAAGGCGGTGGTGAGTGGAATCAGTGCGTAAATATAACTGTCCATGGACGCAGTTTATGTCCTTTCGCGAAACATCTTGAGAAGTATTTACCGTCAGTGAATTAAAATAAGAGGACGAAACGAAACTCGTGCTCCACAGATTTATAAGACCAATATGAAGCGTTTGAGGGGCGCCGTCGTCAAGCCTTCAATATGGACGCCGCAGAACGCGGAATTGGCAACCCAAGAACCACATTAACTAGGAAACATTCAGAATAGACAACTCTTGGGCTAAACGGTTGGAGAGACGCAACCGCAGTACTGTAGAGGATTATATTTTGCTCGTCAGTCAAGGGCGGAGCTTTTGCGAGCTGACGACGCCACTGGCTGTAGGCGTTATCCCTTCTGATGGTGCCAGAGAACAAAAGGTGGTGCAAAGCATCAATGGAATCCTGGTGCTTTCACAGGAGCATGCAACGCCGCATAGTCACGATGTTCGGAAATTTGGGACCGATCTGGAGCTGCTTTCTTGCAGCGTGTCGTCTCAGCCCGTCAGTGAATCGGAGAATCTGTCGCTGGGTTTCGCACCAACTTACCGGCACGTTTACCTCCTGCAAAAACAAAAACAAATACCAGCCTCCAAGTAGCCTCGTTTCGAGGACCAGCAAACATCCAGAATGCTCTCTGAGGGCGCGTGTCCACCTGCGAATGAACTGCGCGAGTGATGAGCGAGGCAGAGAAGTTCGCGGTCCCCATGACCCCAATACGGTGAATCATAGGGATGCCAGTCGCCACATTCCCGAAAGAGAACTTCCGTGTCCATAATCCACCTCTCCCAAGCCATACAGCGTTGGGACCTACCCATCCACGACCTGCTTTGACGAATATGGGTCAGGGAAGCGGTGGTGTCTGCGCCCTGGCTCCAAGCACCATGGATTCTCAACGCAGAAATGGGTTCTCCAAACGGGTACTCACTACGGTCGTGACCGTTCTTGTACCTCGAGGACAAATCCCCCATTATGGAGGGGCATCAGAAGTGTCTTGCCCCTTCATCGTCGTGAAATGGGGCCCAGCCTGGACGCTTCTAGCCCCTGGGGGTGAAATATCAAACACGTTCTATTCCGCAGGATCAGAAGGACGTGGTACCTCTGCAATCTTCGGAGCAGAACCGAAGAATGCTTGAGCTGGCAGATCTACCGAGATCCAAGGATGCTGGGGACTCTGTACGTGGCCCTCTCCTATTAAAGCGGTGGGGAGAGTTTCCTCTTTATTTCGGCTGGCCATTCGGAGCAAAACTGCTACACAATGGTCAGACCCTTTTCCATCCCATTTGTACTGCACGGTTGATGCCTTTGTCTACAGAGGAATAACCTGCAGTACATACCATGGGAATGGAAGAGGGTTTGGACCACAGTGTAGCAGTCCTCCTCTGATCATACCTGATATCTGGGTAACTCTATCATTTTGTCATCTCAGTAGATGGGTGAACCTACTCACAAACTGTATGCAGGAAGTCCTGTACCCTTAGCAAGGATCACTTGTGACTTCTCGAGCAATTACAGGATCGCACGCAAAGTGAAAATCACGATTGCGCGGGCCGTGGTGTCGCGACGGAATTCCTCTCGAGCGACCCAGCGAACACCAGATCGCCTATCGTCGGTCCTATTCTTCGTGAGTGAGTGTTCCGAGTTCCACTCTACACTGGAGCTCCGCAGCAACCTGACCAACGCCCAGAACTGGCTGTAGTTCGTGCAAGCCACGAAGTACCGCCCGCGCGTTGCAATCGTGCCAGCCTGGGGAAGTATATGTGGAGATACAGAGAAGTTGCTATGTTCCGCCGGTGGCCCAGTGCCATGAGAAGTAAGCTTCCGTCTACGGTCCAGAGCCTCCATTCTTGGTCACCCATCTGTTCGGTCGATTCCTTTTGCAGGCAACTAGGGAGGCTGTTTTGCCCCATAACCGTTCACGTCGGTTCGATCATGTAGAGCTTTGGAGTTCAGACCTGATTAATGATTCCGGGTATTCAGCGCATGATGAACGTGCACCGGGGACCTGAGAAACCAATGCAATGCATGACCTCCAGGGTTGACTTGTTCAGAGAGATGCGGCCACCTGTCCATCAGGAGAAAATCCAGGGTATACAGTAATTATGTTGAGAAAGGAACGGAACGCGGCTAATCCTTCCGCCGACTTTTGGGATTTTTTTCCCGTAGATTCTGTGGCCCTACAAGGTATGCATGCACGACATCTCCCACAAACTTTTTTGTCCGACCCTTCACTTGCTCCCAAAGGTTCAATGACTCGGGACTCGTACGCTGTCGACTTTTGTCATTCCAGCGAGCAAGATCACCATGCACCAACCCGAATATTGCAAGTTATACCGCAATGTCAGGCTATAAAAATTCGCTAGGGTTGTCCCACTTTGTGGACATGTTCGCTCAGGCCCTCGACACTCACCGAGTGCTTGGTTGACGAAAGTGCTACGGTTGTTACTTCGATTCAATATTACAAGGTTGTACTAGTCCCAAACTCCGCGAAGTGTTGCCTCGCGGAGTAAAATCATCGAGACCTACAAGTAAGTAGTCGCTTTTCTTTTCTTTTTCGCATACCATCGGATTGGTGTTTACAGGAATTCGTATCGCTTGTGCCCGCTTGTAGCCCGAAATATAGTCGACTCGCAACCCATGGGGTATCGGTTGTAAGGGAAGACGAAATCATATGTTTGGAGGTTCAAGTAGCTGCTGAAGAGATAACATTGGTGTACCTGGTCCCGACTGATCTTCGAGTTTCCCAGGTGCTCGGCTAAGTTGCATCGCTCTTGAAAACGAATCAATGACTGGTGGTGATCATTCTGATGGCACACCCCTCTGCAAGACGTTTCATGGCCTAACTGGCATGTACTTTTTCTTTCTTTCTTTTTTCGAACCCATTCAAGAACTGGTAGTCGGACTCCAGGACTGTTTGCAAAGAACCTGCTGCAAGCCCATTCGTGACCCTGGGCACAGTTGACCCTCCCTATCTGCACTCTCGACCGGGTGGCCTTTGGTCCGATTAGTATGAAGGGATACAGGATCTCAAGTCTCGTCCTTGGTGACATACTGGTAGTTCGAGTTTGTTGGTATATATTCCTAATACACTATTCTTGTACACGTTCGTTGCCCAACTTTAGCACCTAAACATACATACTCTTTCTCTTTCCCTTTGAACATCGTCTGGAAGCAGTTGGATTGCTAGGGTCTGTTAACAGGTATTCATATTGCCTAACGCGAGCGCGTTTGTACCTGCAGGTACAGTGGACCTCTTTCTTAAGTTGCTTAAAAATTGTCTCCTCAGACAACGCCGAACCTAATCCAACCGCCTCCTCACATCCAAATCATACGCATGTCCGTCCCTGTAGGCTCTCGGAAGTTACTATCACCAAAATAAAACACCCGGTGAGTCCAAGGGAAGATAGGTGGTCTTTCCGAAGAGTTTACAGCCAAACTGCATGGCCAGGATTGGTTCTGGGTCACTTCTCCGTCAAGTTCTCGGCTAGTTCCTCTCACTGATAACTGTACAGGGTTACCGGTTCTCAAGGCAAAATAGATGGGAAGTTGAAAACCGCTCTACCAGAAAGTGGGGCTTACGGACCTTCCTGTACAACACACGCTAGGATGCTGAAAAACCAATGCACTATCCAATGACGGGAATACAAGTGGGCTACTCAGTTTAATTCGAAGGGCTCAGTTTTTTCTTATACTCCATGGCCACGAGCGTCTCATGCCCAGTGGCCAGGTAGCACAGGGTGCGAAGAAGACAGACCGCCGTCCACGGCAATGTTCTGCCCATTGACATAACTCGACTCGTCTAAAGCATGGCAAATCAGCCCAGGGGCATCTACGAGACACATTCAAGCCCACCTGATGCTAAGAATAGCGCCATCTGCGCGATTTCTGCGTCGCGTGGTCAGCTCGTGGGCAAGGTTCTCTTCGAGATGCAAGCACGACATAATGTATAACGTACCCTGTGCGACGGCGTACCGGCCTAGTGGGTTCAACTGCCCGATCTTGGCCGCATTTCCTCGTTCGCGAGCGGCATCGAACATGTCCTTGGTGATGCCTGTCTCGATCAAGCCAGGGCAGATCGAGTTCACGCGGACGTCTGTCTTCTGTAATTGGTATACGCTCGTCTTCGCGATCGAGTTGACGCTATAGAGGGGATGAGATCGTTGTACGGGAGAGAGTGGGCGATCTCACGCGGCTTTGCTTGCGCTATCTGGATCATTGTTTTGTGATGCGTGTGTAATATAGATAAATGGGACTTACAGTCGATAGCACCCGCGCCCGAGCGCAGTCCAGCAACTGGTAGACCCTTTGAATTCAGAGGAGATTAAAGGCAGGGGCAGGGCGAACCTGAAGCGGTCAGTATGATACTGCCGCCGCTCAATGTCTTTCCGTTTGAGGGGTTCGTGCGCATCATGGCTTGGGAAGCATGTTTGACCGCCAAGAAACACCTGAAGAGCATGCGTCGATTACAGCAGTGGAATGCCCACAGAGGATGTGACTTACGAAAGAGTATTGATTCGCATGGTCTCCATGAACCGCTCTGGAGTGGTGTCGTGCAGCCCCACGGTCGTCGACACCCCAGCCTAACGTACTGTCAGGAGTGGAAACGATTTTTGAGGGAAAAAAAAGGGACAGACGTTGGCAAAGAAGACATCTAGCTGGCCCTCTTCATCGAGTGCTTGCTTGCACACTGCAGCAATTGCAGTATCATCCGCGGCGTCAGATTGGATGGTGGTAACCTGTTCACTTCGGGTAAGTTGGTGGAGTGGTCCTGCGTCGCGTCTGACCTTTACGTCTGGATACGAGCGTTCGATCGTTGATTTAAGTTCGGGTAGATTTTCTGGGGAGAAATCTATCAAGTAAAGATGACGTGCACCTACAAGGCGTATGAGTACTGCCGGCGAGCTGCGCAAGAATCATCAGGCGGACCTTCATGTGCGAAGAGGAGGGCGGAGGCACGCCTGAGCAATGCACGCATGCACAAACGAAATGCGGGCGTAAGTAGAGATGCAGACCCTGGACAACGTTGGACATTACCCAATGCCATGCAATGAGCTCACCCCAGTAATAACGCAAACCTTGCCGCTGAGTCGCTGTCGACGCGAAGCGGTCTTGAGATGCGACTGGACCTGCTCGATGCGTGTGAGCGTTCTCTGGTAGCTCTCCGCTGGGGAGGGCTTGGATCCCTTGATAACATGAGGGTTACCCTTGGCCATGCTGTCGAGGACGCAACAATTTGTGGGTGGGATTGTGGTGGCGTCTGGATGTCGTATTAGCGCTGCGTTACGCGGACAACCGGAGACAACGCGCATCAAACGGGTTCAGGACAGCGGAGTCTATTGCCATCTACGACAGAATAATCAAGATACACTAATCACATGCGACGACCATGGAGACATGTATTCTGCAAGTCCATATTTTCGAAGAGAACAGAGACTGGGAGACGACAAGGCAAAGAAGCGAAACATCCGGAAGCCAAATTACATCGCGACTAGTATCTGGGGGTTGGTGGGTATGCGTAGCCGTTATTGTCGGCGAACGGTGGCACGCCATGCGGCGCCGCTCTGGCATAGGCAGTATCCATGTACTGCACGGGACAGCCCTGTGAAGGACGTTCTGGACAAGCGTCCACGGGGTAGTACGAGTCCTGACGAGCCGGCGTTTGCATATATACCGGGGGAACATAGGAATGCACTGGCATGGAAGCCTGAGGCTGGCGTGTATAGTCGATGGGGCAAAACTCGTGAGGACAATGAGATTGATCCGACGGGGCCGGGGAGGAAGATGATGTAGGCGAGTCGTATATCTCTGGCAATGCCGAGCCCATATCGCCCACGTCCGTGCATGGGGTGGCGGGATAAGATGAGGTGGAATATTCGGTGGAAAGACACCCTGAAAAGATGCGAGGTCGTTTCTGCATGTCGTATCCGTCAAAATAGAACTGGTCGTGGATCTCGCGATCCGGATAAGGTGTCTGCTGCTCGTCATATGAGCTCGTCGAGGTCGACGACTCTGAAGCAGATGGCCTCGAGAAGGGAGGCGGGGACACGGGGGGATCCTGTTTACCGGAAGGGATGTGGTTGCGCTTGGGATCAAAGGTCAAGGCCGGCTTGGTGGGAGGGATGCGCTTGCGCTTCTTTGGAGGCTGGGTCACCGGCTTCCGTTCCCTGTCATGAGGGAGCGGTTCGCGGGTCAGCAATGGTTTCATTTCCTTCGGCTTCTGTCGGAGAACAAGGTTAGAGCGGGAAATGAGCAGTAATGAGACCAAACATACCGGGGCCGCATCTCGGCGATGGTGAGCGCCGTCGATATGAGGGACAGAGAGATCGCGCATAGGGCTGGGAGACATGATCGTCGAAAGCTAACGCTGAAGAGACTTTTCTTTTTTTTTTTCCTTCTGGTTGGTTGAACTGCAAGAAGGATTAGTGGGTGATATATAGGAGACCGACCGGTATTTTTTGAGAGGCATTGCTGAGCACGTTTGAATGATAGAAACGCGCTAGCCTGGTGCCGTAGCTGTGGGGATAGGTGTTGAGATCAGTCATGATGTAGGCGAGCGCGTTAGGTCAAGGTGTTCATATCCAAGCGTTGCCGATTTGGTACTCCGCCACTCTAGTGCTAGTACGACGTTGAGAGTCGTCCTGGTCCACGTTGAACACAATCACTGATCGTCATGGCTTCTAGTATAGAACTAATCAACCCAAAAGCCGAGTCCGTTCGTCGCGCTGCGGCGCTGCAGGTAATTTCATCTCCCTGCATGTTCTTCCTCGTCCGCATCCCTCCCACCAGGTCAACACAACAGGTGCGATGGGCCTCGCAAATGTGGTAAAGGGTAATCTCGGTAAACGTCCTGCACCACATCTCGTCCCTCCGTTTCGTGATCGAATCTATCTAGGTCCAAGAGGAACGCTCAAGATGCTCGTGGATGGTGCGGGTCAGATCAAGATGACCAAGGATGGCAAAGTCCTCCTCTCCGAGATGCAAATACAGAATCCGACCGCCGCGATGATCGCCCGCACTGCGGTCGCTCAAGACGATCAAGTGGGCGATGGCACCACCTCCGTCGTCCTCCTCGTAGGAGAGTTGCTTAAACAAGCAGATCGTTATATTTCGGAGGGCGTGCACCCTACCGTCATAGGCGAAGGCTTTGATCTCGCGAAGAAAGAGGCTTTAGCCGTCTGTGTCCGATGTTGGTCCAGCGTCCGCCCGCTGCTGACGCAACCTCTAGTTTCTAGACACGTTCAAACAGCCATCGAAACTGGATCGGCCCACCCTGATTAATATCGCACACACTTCGCTTGCAACCAAGCTGCACACCTCGCTAGCGAAGCAGCTCGCAGCTGACGTTGTAGACGCCGTGCTTACCATCAGGCCACCACCGCCCCCAAAAGGCACGTATTTAATTTCAGAATCAGGGTCTACACGCTAAAAGTTTACTGCAGGAGCGAAAGATCAGTGGAGAGACCCTATTGATCTTCACATGGTTGAAATTATGAAAATGCAGCACCGCACAGCGTCAGAAACTCAGCTGGTGCGTGGTTTGGTCATGGATCACGGCGCACGACATCCGGAGATGCCAAAACGCGTCGAGAATGCCTACATTCTGACGTTGAATGTCAGCCTCGAGTACGAAAAGACGTACGTCGGCCTGCACTGCTTCCAACAACTCTAAATTCACAAAACCTTAGGGAGGTTAATTCTGGCTTCTTCTACTCTTCGGCAGAGCAGCGCGAGAAACTCGTCGAGTCTGAGCGACGTTTCGTCGATGCCAAAGTCAAAAAAATCGTTGAGCTCAAGAACCTCGTCTGCGACCAAGCCGTCGGGGGCAACGAGAAACCCAAGAATTTTGTCGTGATCAACCAAAAAGGGATCGACCCCCTCAGTCTCGATATTCTCGCAAAAAATGGCATTCTGGCCTTGCGGCGTGCCAAGCGGCGCAACATGGAGCGGTGCGCCTCCGACGTTGGGACGTAATACGATGGTCATTAATCACACATACTTGCCTATCGCAGGTTGCAACTCATTTGTGGAGGCATAGCTCAAAACTCCGTTGATGACCTCACCCCCAACATTCTCGGTTGGGCTGGTCTCGTCTATGAGCACACTCTGGGAGAGGAGAAATTTACATTCCTCGAGGAGGTCAAGGATCCCAAGAGCGTCACGCTTTTGATCAAGGGCCCCAACGCACACACGATTCAGCAGATTCAGGATGCCCTTCGCGACGGACTCCGCGCCGTTAAGAATGCACTCGAAGACGAATGTCTGATCCCTGGCGCGGGCGCATTCGAAGTCGCCTGCGCTGCCCATCTCAGTGGTCCCGTTAAGAAGTCCGCCAAGGGAAGGGTGAAGATGGGCGTACAGGCTTTCGCAGACGCACTGCTCATCATCCCAAAGACCCTTGCTCAGAATGGAGGTTTTGACGTTCAGGACGTCGTCGTGGCCCTGCAGGTGCGTGTAATCTTGTTTTTTGGGGGGAGGAGGATAATATGGAGCGATCGATCGTCCTGACGCGTTGATTTCTGCGTTGCCCCCAGGACGAGCAATCGGAGGGCAACATCGTTGGTATCGACCTTCAGTCTGGCGAGCCATTTGACCCTACGGTCGAGGGTGTTTGGGATAATTATAGGGTGAAACGGCAGATGTTGAACTCCTGGTGAGTCCAGCCCATGCAACTCCCCACCAACGCGTGTTGTACTCATTTAGGCACGCAGTTCCGTCATCGCCGTGAATTTGCTGTCCACAGATGAAATACTGAGGGCTGGGCGGAGCTCGCTCAAGCCTGACGGACAGTCGTGATAACCAGCGAGGGTCGAGTTATCGTCCTCTAGTGTCGATTCAATGAGTTCGTCAAACCGTGTTCGTGACTATGGACATTAACGACTATACTGTTCGTACGATATCAGAAGTGGCTACCCAAGACGAAGAAGAAAAAAACTCCATCAAAGCATAAATTATTGCTTTAACGCGGTCGAGAGTTGGGCGAATGAGTGAGCAAGTGTTGAGCGAAGTGGAGGCAATAAATTACACCAAGAGACTTCCTGAACAAAACTGTCGCGAGGTCAATCTGAAAGTATATCTGACGTAGAATCCCAACCAGCATGGACGAGATGTGTCGGCGACGCCAACTCATCGCCACAAAAGGAAGCAGACTTCTTCAGGTAATGGGACATGGGTGTTGCCTGAGCATTCTTCCAGGGCACGACTGCTGGTAGCTTGGCGGTGTATGTAACGCGGAGATGAGAAAGGGGGTCTTCATTTGTGGATCCTTCGTGGCTCTCCGGGGATTCTGCAAGGGGTCCCTCCACAATAATATCGTCGTCGGAGTTTATAGTCTCAAATGACTGTTCACCAGAGAATGCCGTGCGAGGTTTCAACAGATAGCCCGGGAAGTCCCCTACCTGCGAACGTGCTCAATTCTACGAATATGAAAGGGTTTGGAAACCATACGTACGGACTCTGTTGCTGCTTCTGACATTGCCTGGGCAGCAACATCGATTATCGTGGACTTCTGCGGTGATACCGATCGACCAGCAAGTTGTGTCCGTGTACTCAACGCGGATGATATCTCAGATTGTGGGGCGGTCAAAGATAAATTACTTTCGTCAGGAAGCGAGGACCTCGGTCGTAGTCTCTGGCTCCGACGGGTCCCAGTCCCTGGTTCTAACGGTGATTTGATGTTCGAAGACCATCGTCGCCTGGCAAAATTAATGGGGGATGGTTTGAATGTCAGAATAGTGGAAACGCTGTGCGTGGGACGGCGTGGCGTGGGGGGACGTGGTGCAGGCTCTTCAAATTTGTTGTCAACGATAGGTTTGCCTTGAAACGGAAATTGGTCTGGACTTGGGATGGGCAACGGGGTACGATCTTGAGGAGTCACGGGTCCATTACTCTCGCTCTCTATGGTAGGGAGAGAACCCTCGGCATCTTCATCCTCTGGGGAAGAACCTTCAGGCGGGGGACGAGCCCATGTCCTGCGAGCGAAATTCGTGGGGTTAGGTCGACATAGGAGACTAGCGTTCAAGCCCTTAAACCTTGATGAAGACGGACCGCTGGGATTATGCGGAACCGGATCATCATCATCTGCAGAACGCAGACTACTCCGCATTTTCTTACTCAGACGGGGTGAATCGTCAGGACTGATAGCGCGCCCACGTTTCCCGCCAGCAAGCACAGGGAGATCCTCAGTCTCGTCGTTGGTTTTAAGTTGCTCCTGCCATCGTTCCACCTTTGCCCTTTGTTGAGCCCGTGCTAGGCCATTTCGTAGGGTACTAAATCTCTTCCTCATGAATCTACCATTTGTAGTCGCTTTCTTGCCAAAACGACCGTTCGAGTCCCTGGGCTGGGATTTGACGGCTAGCGACTTGGGTTTGAGATTGCTTCGTGAAGAAGACGGAGTAGCTGGTTCACTCCTCGATTTCACGCTCACGGGGGACGCGTTGCGAGGCCGCGCAAACTTGACAGGTGTGGAGGCTGAGGACTTCGGAGGTGGCGGTGCACGGATCGGTCTGACTGGTGATGATTTACGAGGTCTGCCTCGTTTGCGTTTAGGAAGTTCCTCCACCATAGGGTATTTGCGAGGTCGACCTCGTTTCCTCTTGGGAGCCATCAGGAGTTCCATTGCCTTGTCTGACATCTCCACGATAGGTCCCTGTTCAGTCTTCCGCCTCTTCGCTGGCCGCTCTTCACCAGTTGCGTGTTTTGGCTCTGCAACTGGAACGTTCTTTTGCGCAGGGCGCCTAGAAGACGGCTCGCCATCGTCTCGAGCAACAGGAGTAACGACCTGGCTCGCTAAACGAGCAGGCCATGGCTGTGAATAAATTGCAAAATGGCGCATGCATCTGGCGCAAAGATGAAACGCCGCAACGTGAGACAAAGTATCTTCCAAATGAATGGAAATCTCGACATACCGAGGACATTCCTGTGGCTCCTTACGCTTCTTGCCTCGCCGCGGCGTCGTGTCTATGTTAAGACCCCAAACTATTTGATTGTCGACGGAGATCATTGGCAGAATGTTGTGACATGTTACGCAGGTAGGCAATGGTTGTCCGTCTGGGTCCAAAGGCGCAGTCTGGTTGGCAATACTCAAAGATTCGTTCCTGTCGATATGCAGTGATGGACGCGTGCGCAGAATTCGTGCTTCAGGTTCTTCCTTGATTGGAACTCTGTCCTTTTCCTTACTATTGATAGGAGTGGATAGCCTACTCGCACTTCGTCTTGTGGACCTTGAAGGGAGTTGTGCAGGGTCAAGTGGTGCGGGCGTGAGCGATTTCGTGGAAGCCACGGGAGTAGCAGAGGCAGATGCTTCCTGCCGCAGCCGCGTAGACCTCGGGTGGGCGCTCAGTCCGTCGGTCAATTGAGAACTACGACTGATGGGGGGTACAGAACTGTTGAAACAAATGGGTTAAAAAATGATCCACGGATACGTTCTTGACACACCTCGAGGCTGATCTTCGCGAGGCTGATCGGTGGACAGAAGAAGAAAAGTCGCCTCCCAGCTCCAAGTCAACCTCGGCAACGTCCGAGGCATTTGCCAGCGGTTTATTTCCTTCCTTCTCTTCATCATCACTTTCGTCTGAATCATCGTCCTGTTCCTGGATAATAGCATATACTCCGCGGCGAGTCCTGCGTTCGTTCACGTTGCCAACCGCAGTTGGCACAGGCTCCGAGTCGCTGAGATCATCATCCGATGCTCCGGCGTCCGATTCGCAGCCGGAGGCCTCGCCTTCAGGTCCATATCCTCCCCGGCCGTTTTTCTCGCACGTCTCGCAAAGGCAATATCGGTTCTTGCTGCCAACTGAATGGCTAAGTCAGCCGTAGGGCGCAGAATAGCATTGCTTCGACTGACAGTAACCATCACCGTAGTGTGCTGTTATCTCTTCACCGACGGCGATAGGCCGGAGAACGCGGAAAGTGATGTATTTGCCTTCGCGAAACAACTCGCAATTATTCTCGCAATCATGCTGAGAAAAAACGTGGAATCAGCACGCATTGACAAAGGCCATCGTGACTTACGTTCACAAATCGAGCAGGACCCAAAAATAGGTGGTTTTTCTTCATCTGGCGGGAATGTATCACGCTGAAGTCCCTCCTGATGTCAAGATTTCTTAGGTCTGTCCGCTTAAGCTCCTTGTCCTCTTCTTTGGACAGGTGTGCCATTGAACCCTTCAGTTCCGCGATAACCAACCCGGGAAACAGAGGACGGGTGGCAAGGATACATAATTCGGACTTGCCGGTCTTGTGGGAGTATCGCGACGTGTGGGCAATCTCAATACAACCGCCAGGATGGTACAGTTCGAAGTATCGCGACGCATGTCTGTGGCGAACCGAACTTCAGGCGTCGTTAACGAAATAGTAGGGTCATACACACGTGGCGAACGCATTAATCTGCTTTTGTGTATATGGCTTGAGGTAGTAACGAACGGACTGAAGGCTAGAAACCCCAAGTTAAAATATCGTGTCCTCGGGATATGACAGCGTGGAAACACGAACGCGAGGAGTTCGTCCACTGCTTGACGCACAGCGTTTTGGGGAGGACCTTTGCTTTCGACCAACTAAGGAGACAAAATGGAATGAAAAAAATGAAAAAAAAAAATGGCGTGAAAATATTTGTACACATGCGTTGTGAGATGAAGATAGCGTGATTGTTGGTGAAGGTGGGACTCACGCGTCTAACTATTGCCATGAGATCGCTCGTAGGAACCTTTGGGAGCCTCCGGGAAGAATCCATCTTGTGCACACACAGAGGAACGTTGCCGGTACCGAGCTTCTCGACAAGAAGGTGACTGAGAAAGTCGTCGTCCCTGGAGAGGTCACGCATGTTCATGATTTTGGTGGGCCGCCATGTCAAGGGGGCCCCTCGTAGAGAGTGGGAGCCAGCCGCCGACGCTGAGGGCATCGAGCTCGACAACGAGGACGACGGAGGCGCGTTGAGGGAGGGGATGAGGGAGAATGAGAAAAGATGACGCGAAGAGGCAGAGCAAGAGGGAAGAAACGGTCTGCTCAGTTTGGCACTGGTCCGGTTACGGCACTCCAACTGGTTTCCCCGATTATATAATCACATTGTCTTGTTGTGGTCTTCATCATAGCATGGAAATGATAAAGAACAACATGGCCACTAAACAGTACCGCCTCCTCATATTTTTCGGCCCAACGTTTCCCCCGAACACAGCCGCTCAGCCGACCGAACGATGTCCAATACTTTATGCGTTGTGTGCATGCTTTTGCTTTCCGGACCGCAGCTTCCTGACATAAAACTGATCCATGGACGTCAGCGCCGCAGGTCCAACAAGAACCCATACGACTCACTTCGAGCTCCTTGCCCTCGAGGATGTACCCGTCTGCGCGACCAGACTGTCCCGGTCGACTAGCGACGGCCGCATACAGACGACCGGCGACGAATTGTTGTTCCAAGAGGGGATCAATTTTAGCATCTGGCAACGGATCAGCGTTTCACGCGTGAAGTAGGATCATCTTGATGTGATGTCACCTTTCTTCCGCTCCTCCAAGATACGTTGCACGTGGTTCGACTTTTTGACGGCTTCGTCGCCGGTAGCGGTAGATGCCTTGGCAGCACCCTTCTTGGTGATGGGCTGTGCGTACTGGATTCGGCATAGACGTTTAGCGATGCATGCAGACAAGGAATGCCACCACTCACGTGAGCCTCGTACCACTGTCGGAAGGGGGTCGCATCGATTTGGATGATAGCGCTCTTGACGAGGGTGTTGGTACGGACCAATTCGTTGTTCGAAGCATTGTACACCTGTACACCACGGTCAAAGTGATTCTCGCACGCATATACTCAGATCTGCACTCACGACACTGATGATACGGGTCTTTCTGGTGGTGTGCTCTGAGGCCCAGGCGAAGTTTCCAGAATCGAGACGGAGAGCACGGTACTTGAGGTTACCGCCACGGACGCGTACCGTGTGGACACGTTTCGGGCCAAGTCGGGTGTTGGCGGGTTGACGACCGAGCTCGAACTTTCTCTTCTTGCGGTAGTGGGCGCGCTGGGCACCCGTCGCGGAGCGTTTGTGCCGGGATGAACGTGAAATACCTTACAGAGACCATCAACGAGATGACCTTGAATGAGGACAACACTTACCCATGTCGACAAGTCTTGAGGATGGGAGTCTTGAAGTCGGGCCTACGAGGATTTGATGATAGCCACTGAAAATCAAGGTTTGAAAAGTTGAAGCTCCGACGGCAAATTCCGATAAATGTGGCTGTGTCGTGCGCCCTTGTCCACAGTCGGGACGCGTCCATATGTCCATACGTCACCCTTGCCGTTCACGCATGTTCGGTCGTCCACTTAAATGGTGGTGGTCGCCTCAATGCTCGCTTCCCGTCGCTTCCTCCTAGTCCATCATGCTACTCCTCGACACTGCCCGCTTCCGCATCTTTCGAAGGCGTAAGAACTCGAGGTCGACCCCCTTCTCCAAAGCAATGCGAAACGAACTTAACCATCTGATTCGTACCTCAGATCCAATCGTGCGCAAGGTATGCCGCGTTCCTCGTCTGCGCCTCGGTTTCGTACACACAATTCATTGTCCCTGTCGAATCACGCACTGCCCCCTGTCCATGCTTCATTTCGCTCAGGCATTCGACGCAGAGATGCAGGCATTCTTCAGGCTTCACTCTCGCTACCTCTCCCAAAAGGATAACAGGCGAGACCTGTGCGTGTCCCTTGTTTTCGCTTGTTAGTGATATTCATCTACGAGCTAGCGACTGGGACAAGATCCAGACCCCTGACGCGAATCAGATAATTTCTTATGATCAGCTTCCAAAGCCAGCCGATCCTGCAGCATTATCCAAATTGGCGATACTCAAATTTAATGGCGGTCTTGGAACATCCATGGGCACGTATATGATTTCTCCCTGTTCCAGCATGTTTTCGCGCGGTGGAATTGAATAATCGGAAATGACGACAGGCATGTCTGGCGCGAAGAGCGCCCATGAAGTCAAGGACGGAATGTCATTTCTCGACCTCATCGTAAAGCAGGTCCAACACCTCAACAAAACGGAGGGTGTTGACGTCCCTCTACTCCTCATGACATCATTCAACACGCACGAGGACACCTTGCGCATTGTCCAGAAATATTCCGACCAGCCGATCAACATAACAACCTTCAATCAGTCGAGATATCCGCGGATTTTGGCGGACACTCTGCAACCATACCCGCACCATGCTCGGGACGATAAGAAACACTGGTATCCTCCCGGTCACGGTGACTTGTATGACTCGCTTGTGCGGAGCGGTATCTTGGACCGTCTCTTGGCAGATGGAAAGGAGTACTTGTTTGTATCAAACTCTGACAATTTGGGCGCCGTGTGAGTAGTGGAAATTTGTGAGAGCGAGTTTCGAACGCAAATGTTGTTAGAGTGGATCAGAAGATACTGCAACATATGGTGAATACCGACACGGAATTCTTGATGGAAGTCACCAACAAGACAAAGGCAGATGTCAAGGTGAGCCCCGTTCGAGCTGTCCGGTCTACGTAAAATGTAAAATGTTTTCCGCAGGGTGGTACTCCAATTCAGTATGATGGTTCGTTGCGCCTGCTCGAGATTGCTCAGGTTCCTTCTGAGCACGTGGACGACTTCGAGTCTGGTGAGCGAGCTCGAGGATGCCGTCAAGAGATATGCGCTAATGACGCTTCTAGTGCGCAAGTTCAAGATCTTCAATACGAATAATCTGTGGATAAACCTCAAAGGTTTGCTGCCTCTGATTGCAACCATATCAAAGATCGTAATCCGCTTTTCAGCCCTGAAGAAGGTCATGACCGAGGGCGACATGGATCTCGACATCATCGTCAACCCGAAGGTGACCGACGATGGTCAATCTGTGATTCAGGTACAATTTGCGCATAACGCCGTTCGGTAATTATCTCAAGTTTGTATGGCGAGTGCAGCTAGAAACCGCTGCAGGCGCGGCAATAAAGCATTTCAAGAATGCTCGTGGAATCAACGTTCCCCGCTCTCGCTTCCTCCCTGTAAAGTCTTGCTCGGATCTGCTCCTGATTAAGAGCGACATCTATTCGCTCAAGGAAGGGCAACTTATCATGAACGATGGGCGGTTGTTTGGGAACGTCCCTGTAATCAAACTCGGGGATCATTTCAAAAGGGTACTTATCTCATATCTTTCGAGGCTAGCACGATGATCACTCGGGATGCGATACTAGATTCATGACTTTGAGGCGCGCTTCAAGAAGATACCGGCGATTATCGACTTGGATCATCTTACCGTCGCTGGCGACGTGCACTTTGGCCGAGGAGTGACATTGCGGGGCACTGTCATTAGTCAGTGAATTGTCTATTCATCAGAACCGACTCCTGACGGTGTGCATAGTCGTGGCGAACGAAGGCCAGAGGATCGATATACCTGATGGCTGTGTTCTAGAAAACCGTACGATCTTTTTCTCTTTCCATGACACAAGGTTAACTTTGAGATTGCCAGGGCTGATCTCAGGGAATCTCAATATGATTGTATGTCTTGATCAATCGCCACGTTCCGTATCCCTGACGGTCTGGCTTTCTAGGATCTATGATATGATTGGTTTGATATGGGTGACGACGGCGAGGGACGCGCAGGATGGACAGGACTCGTTTGCCAATTTCCATGTAACCGTGTGTGTATGAACCTTGTACTATAGACCTAGGAGTACAAACAAATCCAAATACCGTCCCCGTCCGAACGTTCATCATGGCAAGTCCAGGCCACCGTACGTCGCTCGCGACTCCCTCGCCGTTTCTGCCCAGCGACTGACGCCGTTTCGCGACCATGCCTATACAGCCTCAGGGTTCAACCCCCACCTACCCGGTGCGAAATACCAATTCCTCTCCAAGGTTCTTGGCGCGACCATGTGGTTCTTTATTTTCTACCGTGCGCGGTGAGTGCGCTTGGCTTCGATTTGTTTCCTGCGTGCGCTGACCCGCCATGGGGTTCTCGCTTCTCCCATGTGGTGCGCTAGTGAGGATGGTCCAAAGTTATTGGTACGCCGCGCCGTCATGAAACGAATAAACAGAGTTTTAATGCGTCGGGTTCGTTTTCTTTAGGGGTTGCGGCATCCGTGGGAAGGACACGGACATGGACACCATGATGGGCATGCTGAACACCGCCATTGAAATGTCGAGGTTGGGCATAGAATGTGCTGCACCACTTTTTTATCGTGTACAACCACCCGTCGAGACCACAATCGCTATCCGCTGTCCTTTTTGTCTTGTTCCTCTGACAAGTCGACGTTGGATATGGGCGGGCATGATGCCCTCGGGCGAACAACGTATGCAACTTGGTCTGATTTTGCAAGGCGGACAAGACGGGAATACGCCATGTGCGACACGCTTTTTGCAACGAATGCCTATGGCTACTGGCGCGGAGGCAACGTGGTTTCCCCCTCGGCTTTAACGTTTTGCACTGTCGTGCGATCGTCGTGAGTCGCTAGTTTTTTATTTCGAGGAATGAAGCTGTGGTCGTCGTTCCGTCCGGGTTCGAACGGATGTTGTATAATGAGATGGACGATCGACATTCCCCATCAACCCGTGTCTGTCCGACTTGTCCCCATGCACACCAAACCATCAAAAGTGTGCACTGGAAACGAGAGGTCAGAGCCAGGATGAAAACATGCTTCAAACCGACGATGTTTGCTTCCACTCCGTACTATAGATGATCAGCATTTCTGCTAGTGATGCACGTCTGCAGATGTCCTGCGTCTCCGGAAGCTATCGAACATGTCAGATTCAAATCATTTCTCGTGTTTTTCAATATAGGTGACTATGTCGAGGGAAATAATACTTCACAGTGACGAGCTGACAGTCATCAAAACCTAGATGAAAATCTTGGCAAAGTATGCTTCGACCCCTTCAACGCCATGCACGACAGCGCCGACGACACCATCCGGACGGACCACGACCACCCTCTTCTCTCCCTTCACCGCCAAGTACCCCCGATATGCATGCCCAACGCGATCGACAACAACGTTCGCCTGCGGCACATTCGTCACTTCAGATCCCTGCGGAAGGACGATCACCGGGCGCATCACGCCGGCAGAGTACCTCCCCAACGCCTCGAGGACATCTCCCGGAGATGCCGCATCCGGGGTGAACACGAGCGCCGTGTGATGAACCGCGCTGAACACGTCGAACAGCCTCGTCTCTGTCTCTGTCTCTGTCCTCTTGTCCGTCTCTTCCACTCCAGCAACAGCTGTGACCAATCCCGTCGCATCCGGTGCTCTGTCTCCCGCCATCAGTACGCCTTCATCCAACACCCCGTATGCATCTACGGAGTCAGCATGCGTGAACTCGTCTAGGACGATCGGGCTCATTCTGTAATTCACGCCGAGCATGTTCAACCGCTTTTCGCGCCCTATGGCGCGTTCGACCGTCGGTGCCTCGCGCATGTGGTTGAGAATCCCAGTGGTGATGTTGAGCATCTCCGCAATGACCGGGATACGCTCCGTACCATAGGAATCGAGGAGAGAAGGAGGGGAGAGACCTTTGTGGACCAGGGAGAGTTTCCAGGCCAGATTGAGCTTTACAATGCCGTCAGCCAAGGAAAACATACAGTCAAGAATACATACAGCATCTTGGATACACGTGTTGAGACCTTGGCCACCAGTCGGGCTGTGGACGCTGAAAAGTAAGGTGAAAAAGCTTACATAGTTTAGAGTGTGTACTCTACATACTGGGCAGCATCTGTGACGATCAGATATTAGCGAGCGAAACAGAGCGGGGCACGAATTGTCTTACCCCCAACAAGAAAGACTCGTCCAACGCCAAACTTGTCGACCATCCTGACATTGGGTCTGACTCGAGTTATGTAGGAGCTGCAGACCTACCCTCACAATATAGCTCACCGGTACTCCGATACAAAGGTGATCTTTCTAACATTAATTTCCCGTCCCATCAACTCGGACATGCATTTGAACATCAGCTTCTCGTCGGCGATAAGCTCTTTCGGATCATAATCCTTCCAGGTGATTAGGAACTGAAAGCCATCAAGAGCAATTTCGTCCGTTGGGCGAAGCAGAAGGCTACCCAGTTAGTTGCAGTGCAGAAAGATATCGAGAAAATGGCACCTACAAGTTAGACGAGCTGTGGCCGAAAAAGTGCCAGTGCTGGATGGAACCTAAGTCGCTGCACGTTACACGTTTAGTAGACAGGCATTCGTGCCTACCTTTCTGTCAAGCCCTTCAATCTCTAGGCAAAAATCTCCGACGACAGAGGCGAAATATTGCTTTGTTTCGCCGAGGAATGTCAATCCGAGTTGTTTCCGAGTCACTCCTAGTGAAAAGAGAAAAAGCATTCGTGATATACTACGGAAGGGCTAGTTCATATTGGTCCGCACCTTTGGCGCCATCCGCGCCGATAAGATATGAAGCTTCGAATGTTTCATGGGTCCCTTCACCGTCCTTCTTCTTGACCAGCTTTACAAGCACGCGCTCTCCATCATCTTCAAAGGACTGGAGCTCGGTTCCCAGCTCGATGGAACAACCATACTTTTCGAGGTGAGAGCGCAAGATACCTTCTAGCATTGGTTGACCAAGGAACATCGGGCTATTCTACAGAATATATATGATCAACCGCCTTCACAGGAAACTTGAAACAAACTTGCATAAGGAATTGAAGGAGTTGGGTCGTCGTAAGGGAATATCGAAAAGGACTTGGTAGGCTCGAGCGTGCCAGGCTTGTATTCCCGTGCAGGGACCCCGGGCCTGGCCCTCTGGTGGATCTCGTGTACGCGGAGAAAGTGGAATACGTCAAAGGTACGAGGCTATCGAACCAACAGAACGTCAAATCATCAATCAGCAACCATCGACTTATCGGGTTACCCAAATTCCGCTACCGCGCTGGCCGATGCGGTAGTGGGGCTCCTTGTCGATGACTCGAACGGGGACGTGGTTTTGCAACAGCGCGAGCGCAACGGCAAGCCCTGATGGGCCGCCACCAACCTAGCGAATCACGCGGCCACGTTAGCTACTTGTTAACCGTGCCAAAAGACAGACTTACCACGAGTACAGGGGCAACAGAAGGCGTCATAATGGGTGTACGAGTCCCTACGAGGTTGCGCGTCTGTGGAGGACGCTATAATTTAAGTCACCAACCCTTTAATTTGCATAGCACGTCACGGTGTTCGGCAGGCGGATGGCATGTGACCCCGCAGTCGCGTTCAATTTACTAGGTCTGGTGACCGCGATGGCCCTAGCAACTCTTTGGGCAGCTCAATCCCGGCCACTTGGTCTAGTTTATGTTATCGAACTTTGATAAGTCCTATCATCACGGTGCGTCAAGGTTACCAAGTGATTCCGCAGGCCTCCACCGTGGCTTTTGGCACTGCGGGTGGCAATACACTGCCCTGCACTTACTATAAAGTGATGAGCACCATGACTTTGTTACCCGCCCGCGATAGCATAGACTTCGATACCCGGCTCGCGCATCATCATGACACCTGTTCCACCCGTGCTTGTGGTGAGTCTCTGTTACTTTGGTGAGATTGAGAGGTGGTTGACTTTCCCGTGGTCCACTAGGCCGGTGGTGGCCCATCCGGGCTCGTCGTTGCGCTCACGCTGTTGCAGAACCACGTCCCCGTTCGAATCATCGACAAGCAGCCCAGTTATCATGTCGGCCAACGAGGCCACGGGATTTGGGTAAGCCTCAGTACGCTGATGGACAGCTTGATGTTCTATTGCTTCGCTAGCCTCGCACCTTTGATGTATTCCACTTCCTCCGCGCGCATGAAATTCATCAGAGAGCTAAGCCAGTGCTTCCTATACGGGAATACAAGCCTGGCACACTCGAGCCCACCAAGACTTTCTCGATGTTCACTCACAACGACCCCACACCCTCGATTCCTTATGTAAGTGTGTTGCAAGACACTCGTGAAGCCGGTTAATTATGTGCGTGCCATAGAATAATCCGAAGATTCTGGGTCAGCCGGTGCTAGAAGGCATCTTACGTCTTCACCTTGAAAAGTACGGTTGCTCCGTCGAGTTGGGAGCGGAACTCCAGTCGTTTGAAGACAATGGAGAACGCGTGCTTGTCAAGCTGCTCAAGAAGGAGGACGGTGACGAGATTTCTGAAACGTTCGAGGCTTCTTATCTTGTCGGAGCGGACGGTGCTAAAGGTGGGGACTTACGCGAACCAGCCATTTTGTAGCGTATCATCGTGACTCTTTTATCTTTTTACCAGGCGTGACTCGGAAACAACTTGGGTTGACATTCCTCGGTGAGACGAGGCAGGATTTCGCCTGTGTTGTCGGAGATATCTGCCTGGATATTGAAGGGGTTGACCGAAAGGTACGCACGGTTCCTTGTACACCGAATGTTCAATGTAAAACAATCTTTTGAAATTCCGTTCAGCACTGGCACTTTTTCGGTGACAGATCGTCCAACTTGTAACTGTTTATTTCCCGATGCTTTTCCGCACCGCATCTGATCTTTTGGTAGCCTCATGCTTCGCCCGTCGGACGAGATTGCGCCTGATGGTTTTCAGTTCTTGATCACCAGGAAGGATTACGATCCGAAGCAGCTTATCGCCGACGAGAAGTTGATGTTCAAATGCATGTCCGAGCTGATGGGACACGAAATTAACGTTAGGAAGCTCATCTTTCTATCCGAGTACCGGTAGGCAAACCTTTGAAGGCGGTTTCGTCGATCCTACATGATTCGATAGGCCGAACATCAGGATGGTTGACAAGTTTGGCGGTGGTCGAGTTTTTATTACCGGGGGTAAGACAACCACATCTCTCTCTTTCCTGTTCGCTGACCACTGCCAACCTCGGCAGACGCTGCGCAGTAAGCACACTGGTTTCCGCATATCATGCAGCTTCGTATAACTTTTATTTTCAGTGTTCACAGCCCAACTGGAGGCCAGGGTCTAAACACATGTGTCCAAGATGCTGTAAGTATGCCCGTGTGGCACACTCTTATTGGCTGATGAGGTCGTTGCAACAGCTCAATTTGGCCTGGAAACTCACCCTGGTACACAAAGGTCTCTCCCCTGTCTCTCTCCTCGACTCGTACACCGTAGAACGCATCCCGGTCATCGCCGAAATGCTCAACATTACCACCGGGGTTCTCAACCTATTGCGCGAGGCACCATCAGCTGAACGCGCCATGGAGCGCGAAAAACGGATGAACATGCTTGGCGTGAATTACCGAACGAGCCCGATTGTCCTTGACGAGTTCACACACGCCGAACCTGTGAATGCGTATGGGGTGTTAAATGAAGGGGTGCTGGTGGCGGGCGATAGGGCACCAGATGCGACAGGGCTGATCGTGGCTGCCAGTAGAGCGGAGAGAGAGTCAGAGACGAGACTATTCGACGTCTTCGGCCCAGTCTATCACACAGCGCTCGTGTTCTCCCCGAATGCGACATCCTCGACGGATGTCCTCGAGGCGTTGGGGAGGTACCCTGACGGCCTGATTCGCTCGGTCATCGTCCTTCCGCAGGGCTCTGAGGCAGTAAGTGTGCCACAGGCTGACGTTGTTGTCGATCGTCATGGGCATGCTTATCGGGGATATTTGGCGGTGAAGGGAGAGAAAAAGGTGGTCGTGGTCCGACCTGACGGTGTCGTCGGTGCCATAGTACATGGCGTCGAAGGAGTTGGGGCATACTTTGCCAAAATTTTCATGTAGGATTCGATTCTTGGACACATAGGCAGGTATAAGGCACGGGAAATCAATCATTTCGATCTGAAACCGATCTGCATACGAACGTGTCAATACGAGCGTACTTGTGCAATCGTATGCCATTTATGCAAAAAATATGAATATGTTCCATTAGGAGTACAGACTCGATGACCCGACACATAGCTCCCGATGATACCTATACACTGTTCACATCGCCATCATTTCCCTCAGCCGTGCCTCTTCGATGCGAGGTACATAGTCCACCTCAAAGTGTGGTAGGTGGGCCACGACGTTGTCCCGATCCGGCGTCGTATCAATTGGCGCTTCGGGACGCTCCACGATTCGAAACGACCAGAGAAGGAGAGCGAGCGCGATGAATAATGAACGGTTTGCGAGATGCATTCCTGGGCATACTCTTCGTAAACAGTATCATCGCATTAGCGATGCGCGAGCTCTCAGATGGGCATTCTGAGACCACACTTACCTTCGGCCAAAACCAAACGCATAACACTCCACGTCATTGCGAAGTTGCCCGTTCTGGTCAAGCCAACGTTGCGGATTGAATTCTTCGGGATCGGGGAATGCGACGGGGTCTCGGCTGATGGACCTAGTTTATTAATACCTCAGTTACTGTCATAACCATCCAAGAGAAAGGGCAACATGCCATAGGTTTCCTGCTATTGTTGTGCCCGCGGGGATATAGTGGCCTTTCTGCGAAGGACAATTGACATTCATTAGGGCCTTGGCGTCAGAGAAAGAGTCGTACCCAGATAATATCTTTCGTTGAGCGGTGCGGAAAACCTATCGGAACACATTTGTGTATGACATCCTCGAAAGGGTTTGGTTTACTTACCGAGTGGTGCAATAGGTCTCCAGCGCAGCATCTCTGAGATAAAGGCACGTAGTTGAGGAAGATCATTCCAGTCGTCCAGGCTCGGTACTGACATGGGAAATGAATCGATATCGCTGAATAGGGGACGGGTGAACTCACGCCTGTCCCTACCGATAACCATATCCAACTCCTCCTGCACCCGCCGTTGTGCATCGGGAAAGCAGGCAGCGGCCATGATCATTGCTATCATACCATCTGTACTCTTGAACCACAAATTAGTTCATTTGCAGGCCCTTAGGGAATCAACTTACCGTGCCAGATCCCGCCTCAAACATTGTTCCAGCAAGATAGCACATTTCATCAGCAGACAGTTGAAAATCATGGCTGTTTTCCAACAGTGTTTTTGCAAACGACGGCCCAGCATCCTCTGACGACTGATAATTTGTTACCGGTTACATCATCATGTTCTTCGGCGAGGGGGAGGGAGTATTCACCATTGAACGGTTGAACTGGCTTTTGTAGAACTCAAGGTCGGACTGGTAGCATTTTCTTAGGTGCCTCGCATATCCGGGAACGTATTTTAACCAAGGGAAACGATCGACGAGGTAGGCGCCCGGTCGTGTCGTTTCAACAAAGCGTTCGACAAGTTCCTTCACATGAACAAATTCCGGATCGTCGACAGATGTGGGACCTGAATCGCCATACGTCACACGTAGGATGACAGATGTGGCAAACCTAGAATGATACATTTGGATCACCCAGGACGCATACTCTTATACTGAAACGAACCGATGTGCATAATTTTGGTGGTTCTTTGGGTCATTTAGAATCTCGAGGATGAGCGTCTTTGCTTCCTCAAATTGGATTTCCTTGAACAGTAAGACCGCCTTTAGTTGAAAGTGCGAATGGATAGCTTTCCTGAACCGACGAAATCGCTCGCCGCTGCGCAAGAGCGTAATCCTTTTCTCTCCTGAGAGAAGTTCACCTGCGGCAATCATCGGAGGGCGGTCTACAAGTACGCTACCCTCCTTTTCCATTATTTCAGTTGCTGCCTGTAGAGAAGAATTCAGCAGGAATTCGAGTAAACATGAAATTCCACCTGACGTCCACCCGCGTGATAACGATGGAAATCTGACCACCTTGCCAAAGCGTCATCACAGGGCCATACTGATGAGCCCATTCATTGAATGTAGCGCTGACACTGGACAACGCCGAGTTAGATCCACGGGCTGAGAGCAGTTGAGCAAGGTTGACTGACTTTGCTGTCGGCGCTACATCACCCCAGAACCACCATGGTGCGGGAGGGCCGGGCGGGAGCGGATATCCTTCTTTCGAGGTTAATTGGCGTTTCTTGTGAAAGACGCTGACTGCAGCTAAAGTGATGATAGCAATTGTCACTGTGACGACGGTAGCAGTCGGTAGGGATGGGGAGGCGACCGGCATGGGTAGTACTGTCGTGGAAGAGTCAATGTAATAGCGTCAGCACCACAGTATTTAGAAGCGCGACCAGAAGCAAGCCCGAGGTTGATAAGCGGGAAGCAAGTTGTTCTAGTCGTCAGATAACAGTGACTGTAACTGGGCGCCCAGTTCCGCCCAAACTCCGTTTGGCAATTAATTATTGAGGGGATTAGGCCAACAGCATACCTGTGCTTCAGAATCCTTTGCGCTGCCCGCGGGGGAGCTCGAAACGACAAAGTAAACCCTGGGGGGGGCGATCTGCAGAGCATGTAGGACTCTCTTGCGGGCCATTTGAATGGGCTAGCCGGGCTCCTAACCAAATCGAGAACATAAAAGGTTTGCTCGCTTATACGGTCCCAGTTTCCTGATAGTTAGGTACAAGAGAAAGGCAGCGTGCTCGAAGTTTGGCGCCATGTCTGACCATGTTGGATGCATAGTACAGAGGATGGCTAGTGACTCGATGACTCTATAGTGATTAACGAACCACCGATCAGAATCGATCAGAGTAGATGCCACATATTGCGAGTATCTGAGAGCTGACTTGACTACTGTCCCGAAAGGAAAAGAAACGTCCTCTAAAACGTCCATGCAATCATTAGTACTATCCGCTTATCGACAAAGACATCTAAGCTAAACATCCACATGCTACTACCATGTAGCACCATCAACCCCACCCAACGCTGGAATCGTCCGTGACGCTCTCAAAAAAAGAACCAACCAATCACACACCACACAACAACAGCAGGCAACGCCACGCCCGCACAGTCACCCGCAAACCGCCATGCGACACCCCGCCACCCCCGATGTCCGCCCGTCACCGTCGGACTCGTCAACGCGCCAAACCAGCTTCGCCATGCCTTCCAATCGGGGACGCCGACCGTCATCCGCCGTCGCCGGCCTCGGAACACAAACGACCACGAATACGACCATCGTGCGCGCGCATTCTGCGATAAAGGTGGTGGGAGAAAATATGGCGTCGCGCCACGCAAGCGCGCGTGCGGGTGCGAGCGACCGTGTATCTCGCGTTCTTGTGTGACGTCGTCGTCGTGCTCGCCTTGCCATCCGCTGTGGTAGTGTACGTCTCGCCGAACGGTGTAGTGAGACGGGCCGACGTAGTCTTCCGTGTCGCCTTCGTCTCCGGATGGGAAGAGCGTGATTGGGCTGAGCAACGGAGAACCTTGGGGCGTGGTGGCAGGCGAAGCACGAAAAGATGGGACAGATTTTGTGCTAGGGGTTCGTGTGGAAAGGGGAAGTGGTGTGGTGGGACTCGTTTGCATCCTCGACTTGAATGGTGTCCGAGTGGTCCAGATGGCCGATTCTGGCTCAGGCGGAGGCGATGATCGCCTATGACGTGTCAATGATATGGACGAGAGATTGGAAAAACGCCTTGTATGTCGTGAAGGACCGGCGTTCAAGTATAGCAATATAAGTGCAGTCAAAACAAAGCAAGGAACATAGATCGAGTGAATGACACGAAGCGTGTCGGGTAGATGACATGGTGCATCCGCAAATGTGGGTCCTGACAACGATGAAGACGGGGGAACTAGTGAGAGGAGCTGAAACCCTGGTCGGCGGATGTGTCGACTCGGAGAGAACGATTTGACGGTAACCTCCCGAACCATATCGTTTTTCATATCGGAACCGGGCACCTCGTGCATGACCTCACAATAATCGCGATTGTCGCCGCTAGTCACGTCAGCGACGCAAGTCGACCCAACGAGAGTTGTCTCACCTGAACACCGCAGATGGCCTCAACGTCTTCAACAAAAACTCGGTCGTCTGTTTGCCGAGCATCGACTGGTACCCATATCCCGCCCCAGCGCGTATCGACGCCTTCTCGCGCAACGGTCCACAGGACTTGCTCGACGGCCGAAAGAGCGGTATATGACTGAGCAATATTTTCGGTTCCGGCGCGTGGCCATCCTGTTGATCAGAAATCGACTGCACGAACTCGATCGGTCCCCCCGGAAGCGGGGTCCAGTGATCGTAGGTTTGGGCGTGCGCATGGCGGCGATAGTCTTCCTCCACGAGCCCCGGTGCATTCAGCAGGACGAACTGATGGCCCGAAATAGAAACGGCACGATTCAGGGGCCCAAAGTATGTTTCAAAGAGCCGGCGGGCGTCTTTGGGAAAAGACGACGAGTCGCCGAGCCTATGATAAGTCAGACCTAGGCTCGTCTAGAACGACTAAGACGCACCCTATATCATTGTTCCCAGGGATAAGGTACAGTGGTACCGACGCATCCCGAGGGAAAGTGGCCTCAAAGGCGCGGTAGTATTGATCGTACCTGGTTTCGTGGGCGTCAGCATCATCTTCCAATAGCGGATAGACACGTTTGCATTGGGGTAAAACGTGAAACGTACTCTGCTTCACTCGTGACGTAGCGACTCGAAGCAAACGTGTCACCAAGAAACATGACCACGTCTGGACGGAGACGCGACGCGACCGTCCAACTCTTGCGCACATATGCCAGATTGGAATCGTAGTTAAACCACGCGCTTTTGGGGGCGGAAGCGGCGGGGTTCCGTAGCCGCGCATCTGAAACCAAGAGCACTCGGGTGGGTTTTGCCTTGAGCGGTGAACGAGTCTTGAACGGAACGCATCAGTAGACACGTTTGGGCGATGTGATCAACTGTCCATACTCACGGACTGGACAACCCTGTCGGGCCATCTACAATCTGATAAACTGTAGAAAAAAACGCCAAACTCGCACCAGATGACCACGATGACCCAGAAGAAGCGGAGTGCGAGGATGATGGTAGGCTTGGAGAGCAGACGCGACTGGTGAAAGCGCCTTTCATACAACGAACTCATTCCGCATCACTTGGGTGCGCAACGACGAAGGAAAACAAGTTGAACGGGCCAGGCCAAGCAGGCTCGTGCATTGCCGTCATGACTTTTATTAATTTGCCTAATCGGTACGGAAACAAAAGTCATCACAGAGTAAGTCGATACGATACAAAAGGAGTGGATATGGGGATCATGTTATTCCCAGTCGCTGTCTTCGTCCCCCTCACCCTCCTTTCTTCCTCGTCTTCCTCCTCCCCCTCTTCGTCTTCTT
>JBBPLN010000011.1:0-80759 GCA_038089815.1 Sutorius eximius | reverse complement strand
GTTCGTCGAAAGGTTGAACTGAACATACAACAAGCGTCCGGAAGTAAATATCACGAAACCGAGGCGGACACGGTGACTTGCACCAGCGGACCCCATACATGAAACTGGCTCCGCTGGTATAAATCCGGGCGTTTCTTGGCAGCCGACCCGTGTCTGGTAGCGGTATCGACAAGTCTCTTTCCGAATACACGACCCCAATGATTTATCATCTCTTCGACCAATCCTCTTGTTCGCTTCTCGTGACTATTAAATTTATTTGTCACCTACTCGGACCGACTACTTACGCATCTGTCGTCACCGCCATCTGTGAAATTAAGAGGAATGGCAAGGACGGAGCGCGCGGCTAGACAATGGCTCAGTCGCGTACGGGCAACGGACTGACTGTGTATTTACCTAGACAATGGCTAGGTACAGATTAGTATGACTAGGGTGAATACAGTACGAGAGACATACCTCAGTCGCGTACGGGCAACAGACTGAGGTGCGTAGCGAGCGGGCGAGATACTATATACATTACAGTTTAAGTACTCGTGCGAGAAAGGAAATACGGGTCGAGAACAAAAGAAAAGAGGCGAGTATACAATGGATGTCGTCGCGGACTGCGACGACCCTACCATAGTATGTACCTTATCGTAATTAAGTATAGTGGGGCGCGGGGTAAGGTCCGTAGAGTGATGGCGCCGGTCCGATGTGCAGGGGCGCGCACGCTTGCCTATTCCAACAATGGGTCCGGATCGAGTGAGGTAGAAAGGTTGGCAGAGCGGGCAGGATGTTCGGTCTTACATATGTCCCTGAGTTTAGCGAACGGGTGTAGGAGTGAGCCAGGTGGCGGTGCGCCTTGCCCGCTCCTCGTTTTCGCACCCACCACGCCCTCTCGCAAGGCAACGTCCAACCTATGTTTGTCCGTTGCACTTGCATGGGGCTCAGTGACCTGCTCGGGCCCATCCCACCCTTGCAGCTCGCTCGCCCACACCCTCACTCCTACCACGTACATACCCACTAATGTACATCTTGTGCTCCTTGCCCACGAGCCACCGTGCGATCGAACTCCACGGATAGGTATTCGAGGCACGTTCTAAAAATAACATCGTCCTCTGCCATTCAACGTACGACGCCGTTTGGGTGGCCTACCCGACTCTGGAGCGAACCTCGCATCCGCTGGGAATCGCCTGCGCCGAATCCTCGTCGTCGATTTCGAAGGCTGGGTAACGATGAATGAGTTCTGATCAGTTACCGGTCCCCGTTGTGCGTCAGTGGTATCCCTAGGGCCTGGATACGGTTAGCCATGCATCGAGTTTAACTCGCGGTTTCCTTCACCAGACGAGACGAAGTCACCACCAAAGTTCTGACACTAATTTGACGCTATCCGCTACCGCTGCTTTGCACAAAGCCGTGAGGTAAAAACCAGTTCTCGGAGGCATGGCGATGCCGACCGGATGCGAATCACAGTCTCAGAGGGTTCTTTGAATGGAATAACTTCGATGAACGGTGTATTGTGCAGGTAGGGCCCACATATTGGGATTCTGAGACTGAGAACAGATCCGAGATCGGGAGATCAACTGATTGTTAAGACAGTTCCCTGCAAGAAGTACTTGGAGAGGGAGATGGGAGGGTAATAGACCAATGGAAGAGAACCTCACCCACTGGTCTATCGCCGTCCCGTAAGAGATATCTGCCTCAGACAAAGGAATGAGAACCCAGCCTGACTCGACGGCATGTTGGCACCTTCGGGGATACTCGTGTGTGACTCGCGTTATGGTGCTCAAGCCCTGAACGACACCTGTGGTCGTCGATCCTAGAAGAGATCAACCTGTTAGTTGGTTCTATTTCGTATCACCAGGTGGTACGATACATATATGCCAACTCTTTGGAGAGTCGAGGTTTCGAGTTGGGACACGGCGGGGTGTTTCCAAGACTTGGGGTGTGGTGACCACTGCCATCAGGCAGATCAGGGGAAAGGACTGTTCCCTCGGTTGACCGCTCCGTATTGATGCCACTTCCATTTGGGGATTATTGCTTTAGGGTTTGGTAGCCCCGACCTTACCCCCACACGTCCTCCACACCCTCGAGTCTAGTACTACATACTCGGGGTTGGTGAGTGTACAGACCAGTGAACCGACTTGAACGGGCCACGCATCCCTCTGACGTGATTTGTCGCGTGCGCGATCACCGCACCCCAGCGCACTCCTTCCTGCTTCCTTCCTTCTTTCCGGTCCCACCCCACCCACCACCACCAAGTCCTCGAAGGAACCGCCTCGCTTGTTTCAACACCCACCATGTACGAAGACAGCGCACCGCCCTCCCCGACGCACCACGCCCTGGTGGCGCTCGCCCCGGCCCCGCCCGCGGAACCCCACCCCGAGTGGCAGCCCATCCTGCACGCCTACGCATCGAACCAGGTGGTACTGTACAACCCCACTTCGCACGCCCTCTCGATCCACAAATCGCCATTCCCCAGCACACACATCCATGTGCCCGACAGGGCCAGACACCGACATCGGCACCTCAACTTGGACCTGAACGGACCGAGCTCGCCGTGTCCGTTTTGTCACCGCCCGCTGCCACCGGGTTTCGGGCACGACGCACACGACGGTGAGTACGACTACGACTACGACTACGACTACAGGGACGCGGATGGGGATGAGGGGCGTGGCGACGCCGGTGGGTCGCATCGCGCGTCAAATTATTTCCAGCTGTTGGCAATCGCGAACGAGAGCTCGAGTTCGAGTTCGCGGCCGTCGAGTCCCCCACCACCGTCGTTTGCGGGTGGAAGTGGGGGCGGGGGCGACAGGGGATCTGCGTTCCCGCGCGAGGCAATGGCGGAGGGGTACTTCAAGGCGTTCTTCCAGGAAGAGTACCGGCTTGGTATGGGTGCCAACGGGAGCGTCTATCTCTGCCAGGTGCGCATCCACTCTGCTCCGCGCTCGTCCGCCGCCCCACGCTAACTCGCGGTGTAGCACGTACTGGACGGCAATCCACTGGGTGTGTATGCAATCATCTAATTGTGTCCGCGTCGCTCATTCTTCTAGGGCATTTCGCGGTGAAGAAGATCGCCGTTGGGGAGTCACACTCGTATCTACTGGGTATACTGCGTGAGGTGCGTGGCATGTCAGTGGGGCGTGAGACGTGTTGGGCTACATGGAGTTGCAGGTCCGGTTGTTGGAGAGCCTTCGGCATCGTAACATCATTACGTACCATCATGCCTGGCTGGAAACGTGCCAGTTTTCTGCCTTTGGGCCCAAAGTGCCTACCTTGCAGTTGAGTCAGCGCTTGGTGCCCCTATCGGTGGATCTCACAAATACTTGCAGCGTGCTAATGCAATGGGCAGAAGGGGGAAGGTATGTCATCACTGAATCTAATCTATCATCATGCTTATAAGCGGGGTTGGTAGTCTGGATGATCTAATAGATGTCCGGTTAGGACGACCTACTCGGCTACCTCACATGCGATCGTCTACATCCACGACCGAATCCCCTGCAGACGTCCAGTCATCCTCAGCGCGCATCCGGGCCTTTCGTGCAATGAAGCGTGCCCCGCCCGAAGAGCGCGAACGCCTCCGCCAAGAAATGCAAGATTGCACGGGCGGTCGCGTAGCCGGACGACCGAGCTTGAAAGCTGTCCACCTACTCAGCGCAGAGGAAGTCCGGAGCCTGTTGTCCGACGTCGTCGGGGGTCTTGCGTTTTTGGTGCGTGCGAGTCTCGCGCAGCCGTTTGGAGCGATAACGTTGGTCATAGCATGACAGGTCGATTTTGCATCTTGATTTGAAACCTGGGAACGTGCTGTTAACGTGGGATGAAGACAAGCTCATGTTAGTATCCAAGGTGTTCTGCTTCTGCTCTGTGGTGACCCTGTGGTATGCCTAGACCCCGCGCGATGCTGTCGGATTTTGGTACGTCGCGCGATATGATCCACTCTTATGGTTCACGTTCTGGAAACACTGGGACGTAAGCGGCTTGACCTATCATGCTAGGGTGCTGTTTACATCTGGTGTGGCCAGGCTGGAGTATGCGTCGCCCGAGTCTCTACCTTCTCCCCAGACGGGCCTCCTTCAAGAAGTTGGGTCCAAGTCTGACATGTGGTCGCTGGGGATGATCCTATACAAAATGCTCTTTTTCCGGTTGCCGTATCGCTATGCCACGGAAGGCGAGGCGAGTGCGAGGGACGAAGTGGACAAGATGACAAAGTTGGAGCAAGAAATCTTGAGTTATCCAGGGTGAGGGATGCGATTTCCGTCGCAGGCAAGACTGACGATGATCTCAGTTTTCGGATCACGCCTTCGCTGGTGGCTACGTTTGAGAGTCGACATTTGCCCCGGGCGTTCCTGATCTTGTTGGAGGGTCTTTTGAGCGTCAATCCCCTGGTACGACCGACGAGCGAGCGGATCGTGAGTGCGATGCACGAAGGCAAGGTGGGTATGCAAGCACTTGGATCAGAGACGAGCTCGAACCATCTCCATCTTTCAGTTTAACCCTGGGACGTCATCGGGATTGTTGATCCCTGTCAAACGCGCGACGGATGAAAGTCGTCGGGAATTGAGCCCGAACAGCCCTCGTGCACTGCCACCCGTTCCCATCCCTGAGCCCCTTCGCCAGGGAGCAGGTGAGGGGAATGAGGGTCGTGGGTCGATCCCATCGAATGAGAGGGACGAAAAGGGATCGCTTCTTCGTATCGCCTCGCCGTCGATGACCGAGGAGCGTCGAGGGCCGCTTGAGCGGTTGTGTGCGGATCTCGGACGAGAGTTGGGGATACATGCCACGCGAGAGGCGTTGATAAGGAGCGCCAAGGCATGGATTCTGGCAGCCAAGGTAGCGTTCACCCATCCTGATGCGGTCGCATTGACCGATCCATGTGCAGGCCGTCTCTGTTGCGTCTTGTTGGGATCACGTACGGGCCCGACCTGTGGTATTGGCGGCGTTGGTGGTGGCAGCGATGATGGACACGGTGTCTGAGCAGCTGCAGGTGTCGATAGTGCTGGGCGTGTTTCATGTGGTTGCGATGTGGGTCGTGGATAGAGTGTAGTATGATCCGAGAATCACATGCATCTTCATATGTGCCCAAAGTGCGCCGTCGACCGAGCACGATGGCCGTCTTGTCCAAGATTTTGTCCGTACGCTCGAGACGATCTCTTTTACTTGTCGCTTTCCTTCTCGTCTTTCGTTCTGCTTTTCTCCCTTCACCCACCGACAACGAACCCATCGATGTCCGACCCCAGGCCGACCTCGCACCAAACGTTTACCCACACCAGAACGGCAAGTCCAAGTCCAAGCTCTCCGCTTCATCCTGGCAGCAGCTCCGCGCCCTCCTTCGCATCGTCATCCCCTCCCTCCGTTCCCGTGAGGCCCTCCTCCTCATCGCCCACTCATCCTTTCTCGTCCTCCGCACCGTACTCAGCGTCATCGTCGCCAAGCTCGACGGCCGTATCGTGCGCGATCTCGTCAGTGCCGACGGACGGGGCTTCCTCAAGGGCTTGGCGCTCTGGTTTGCGCTTGCCGTGCCGAGCATCTACACCAACTCGATGGTGCGTCCCTCGACGGATTTAGGGACTCGGTGTGTGTGCTGATGGGGACGATGTAGATTCGGTACTTCCAGTCCAAGCTCTCGCTTCGATTCAGGGACCGTCTCACGCGGTACATCCGTGATCTGTATCTCTCCTCTGCGCCGTATCTCCGCTACTACCGCGTCCCGCTCCAGGGCATCGATCAGTACGTCACCGCCGACGTCGAATCGTGGGCTGAGAGCGTCGCTGGCATCTAGTGCGTGTCCCCTCTTGATTCCATGCCTGCGCTGACCAGACCCGTCGACAGTGGAAACCTGATGAAGCCCTCGCTTGATCTGTTGCTCTTTACGTCGCAGCTCTCGCGGTCTCTCGGGTTTAGGGGTACATTTCTGCTCTTTGGAAACTATTATCTGACGATCAAGGTGCGTCGAGGTCCTCGCGGTCCGTGGGTGCGTCGTAACGTCTGGTCTAGATTCTCCAAGCGGTCACACCTGCCTTTGGGCGTCTCGCTGCGATCGAGGCTCGACTAGAGGGCGACTACCGGGCTGGCGTCGGGCGAGTGGGCAGAGAAAGCGAAGAGGTTGCGTACGTACCCCTTTTTGACGCATACATGCACGCCTGTTGATGAACGCAGCTTTTACAACGGGGGTCCTCTCGAGCGCGATATTCTCACTCGCGCGTATCTACGCTTGATCAAACATGTCAACTCCATCTACAAGATCCGCATTGCGTACGAATGGACAGAAGATTTCGTGATCAAGTATTTATGGAGTGCTGCTGGCTATGGGCTTATCGCCGTGCCGCTGTTGATTACGCGCAAGCGCAGCGAGGGCAGAGACCGAGCCGCCAACGATGGGGTCATCGCGGGCCGTACAGAGTGTAGGTCGTCTCGGTCATTGCATAGACCTGGCTGACAGTCTCTTAGCATATATATCTAATCGTAGACTGCTTCTTTCGCTCGCAGATGCTGGGGAACGACTGATGTATGCGTACAAAGATTTGGTCGAAGTCGCTGGATTAACCGGGAGGTGCGCCGAAACTGCTCGTCATTGCAGCCATGTTCTCAAACCACCCCGTAGACTGTATACCCTCCTATCGACCCTACACAGTCTTACCGCGCTCCCGCTTGCTCTCCCGCGCGACGGCAACACCTTTGAGCTGCGGGATGTCGATGTCTGCATCCCTTCTACGCTTCCCTCGTCTACATTGAACGACACGAAGGAAAATTCCGTTTCCTCTGCCTTTGACGAAGATGTGGAGCCACTTGATCATCTTTCTGGATCCGGGACGACCCTTGTCCGCGCGTTGAGCCTCGTTCTCCACCCCGGCATGCACCTCATGATCACGGGCTCCAACGGCGTGGGCAAGACGTCCGTCGCGCGCGTGCTAGCGGGTCTCTGGGCCCCCAGCGGTGCCTGTGCGCACGTGGTCCGTCCAACATCCGACGTCGATCCCGATCCCACGAGCGGTCGTCCGCGGCCAGGCGTGTTCGTCGTCCCACAGCGCGCGTACATGGTGACGGGGTCGCTGCTCGAGCAGGTGATCTACCCGCAGACGCTGGGCGAGTTTTACGCGCACCACGCGGACGACGTCGAGGCGGGTTTGAGGGTGCTGCAGAGGGTCTTGGAGGCCGCGCACCTGGGGTACCTCGTCGAGCGCGAGGGTGGGTGGGGGACGGTTAAGGAGTGGCGGGATGTACTGAGCGGGGGTGAGAAGCAACGGGTACGGTGTCCTTTCGGTCCTGTCGTGGTGGCGTTGCTGAGTGTACCTTGTTAGATGGCGCTCGCGCGTGTTTTTTATCACCGGCCCAAGTTCGCCATTCTGGATGGTGCGTATCTCTCTCGGCGTGCGTCTCGCGCTGACGTCCACGTTTCCGCGTTCGCAGAATGCACGAGCGCCGTGTCGAGCGATGTCGAGGGGCGGATGTACGAGCACGCCAAGTCACTCGGTATCACGCTCCTGACGATCTCGCTGAGGTGCGTCGGCCGTCGTTTTTTTCGTGACGTTTCTGAGCGTGCGTGGCTGATCTGCGCGCGTAGGCCTGCGCTGACCAAGTACCATACGCATTTGTTGACGCTGGTCGGGGACGGAACGGGTCGGTGGACGTTTACGCCTATCGCCAGTTCCCCTGCGGATAACGCAGAGTCCGCAGACAACACCGCCCAGCCTGCCGCTGACACCAGCGCAGACGAATCGACCGCGGCCGAGACTGTGACTGCGCCGACGACGACGACCGGTGGACACGCCGCTGCCGCGGGCGATCTGATACGTGTACTGGAGGAGATTCGTGCGCTGGAGGGTCGGTTGGAGGAGGCCAAGGTGTGGGAGGCGCGGGTGCGGGAGTTGGAGGAGGCGTTGCAGGTGCGCGGGGAGTCGAAGCAAGCGGGCGCGGGGACGGTTGGTGCTCCGAGTTAGAGATACTGGCTGAGAGACGCGCTAAATGCACGGCAGTATTATGCTCCGGAAAGAGCCGACGAGCGATTGGGAACATATCCAAGTCAAACCTCATATATTTCCAAATACAGTACTTTGTGCTTGATGGCAGAATTATCGACCAAAGGGTCGTTTGGTTCTATTGCAACAGGAGATTTCGGAGAAATGTTGAATATACATCAGTTCCTGCAGGACTAGAATTCGGGCGCTATCGTTACAGTACAACAGAGACCATTCCTCGCGCATCCTAATGCGCGATGCTCATCAAGCTGCCAATAAACGTCAAAATCTGTTTACAGGGATCAGTCAAGGACAACCACAAAAAGGAGACAACGCACCAAGCGCGGTCTCACGTCCACAATATCCTCTGGAACGAGGAAAATCAACGCATTCATCTTTCTCGCAATCGAAATCGCCAATTTAGCTAGCAGCGCCCATCAATCACCAGGCCACCGATCGTGCAGGACGCAAACGCACCATTCTGCCGCCGGTCCTCGTAACTCCCGCTCTCATGCACGTTGATCACCAGCGCGGGGTCGACGATCCCCGGTCGGAGCGCCTCGAGGAGGTCGAGCACGAAGAGCCCCGTCGTGATGGATGGGTCTTTAAACGACCGGATCGCACGCGCGCCAGGCTTGCTCTTCTGTACGGTCGAGTTGGCCCATTTGAGGATCTCCTGGTCTGTGATCGGGCGTCCAGAGCCGGAGAGGGCCATGAGCGTCTTGGTGATGTTCAGCCTGACACGGACATCAACACCGACCGTCGAGGAAAAGGATGGGTAGACGCACCGCATGAGCTGCCAGACGAGGCCGAGCACGAGCGTCCGCGCGCCGTCGACGATGTCCGCGCCCTGGATCCCTACCAGATGCATCCCGTTCTGCTTCCCAAGTTCCACTGCATAATTCGTGTTCTCGACCTGCTTGAACCGCGAGAGCGTGCTTTGGTTTGGCGTGATCCCAATGTCCTCCTGTTCCTCGCCGTCAAGCGACTGCCGGGGTGTCCCTGCGTCCCCCTTGGGTTTCGAGACGCGCCGCCAGATGACGGAGCCGGGGAGGATCTTGTCGAATGCCTGGAGGATGACCAGCCCGTCCTTGATGTTCTCGAACAGGTTGAACACGCCCGGTTCGACGCCAAGCGAGTTGAGCCAGAGCGTAAAGACGCGCGCCTCGCGCTCGCCTTCGGCGTCAAAGTCCTCGACCGCGCCATAGTCCTTGGCCTCTTGCTCGTCGAGCGGGGCGAGGCCTGGCCAGGTGTTGAAGAGGTTGGCGACGAACGCGAGGTTCAGGCGGGGGTTTCCCGCGACGAGAGAGGACGGGGTCAGATATTTGCGGCAGCCGATGGCAGCAGCATTTTGGAGGACTTGTTCAGCACGTTGGCGGAGGTCTCTTGTCTGGAGCGGGGCACGGGAGCACTCGTCTGGCTTGAGCTGGTTGAGGAGGATGGTGTAATTCTCGCCGTCGCATACGTCGCGGCTAAGATTGTTTACTCTGAAGAGGGGATCATTGTCAGGGACAAGCGAGGGTGGCTGAAGGAATGACGTTACCTTCTCTTCCAGCCTGCAGCCTTCAAGTGGTAGTTGAACCATCGAAGGAGAATTTGGTCAGGAGTCAAACGAAGGAGATCGTCGACCGTCTCTCCTTCCTCGCAGAGTCGGTACAACTCGGGATGAAGCTTGATATCGACCTGGGCAAGGAGACCTCTCCGAATGATCTGCCAGATGAGTCCGAGAATGAGATGTTCTCTGCCCTCAGACATATCCGACGATCCGATGTTGACGACAGAGCAGCCGATACCTTTTGCGGAGGTGATGACGATGTTGTTGTTCTCTGTGATTTGGAACGCGTTCAAGGGTTTGCGGGCGGTGGGGATGTTAAGTACACGGGTGTCGATCGTATCTGGAACGGAATCGTTGATGAGTTTACAGAGGATCAAGCCATCGCGACATTCGTCAAAGAGCTGCATCGTGTCTGTAGGGATGGGGAAGCGAGTGCCGACGTCAGGGTCGTTCTCGATGACCTGTCGGCTGTGTGAGGAGATAGATGAGAGTGATAGAAGGAGGGTGCGTACTCCGTTGATGTGGTTGGTAAACTCCTTTCGCTCATCCTCATTGATGGTGTGGCTCGCGTTGGCATTTGAGCCCTTGACGGTGACCTTTCCGGCCCTGGTAGGCAAGACCGTGGCCTTTGATTGTGTTCTTAGCTTGACATTGAGCTAGGAGGGAGGATGAGATGTGGCGGATATGAGATGACATCATGAGCGGACGCACCTCGACCCAGTCTTCGAGCTCGACTTTTCCGCTGGCATCGACGGACACGCTCTTGAGGGTCTCACGAGCTTGATCGTAGGACTCGCCGCTGCTTTGCAAGGCGTGTAGAACAGCACTCTTGTCTATACGTCCGGGAGTGTCGGTGGTGATCCCACTGGCAAGGTATCACCGTGAGCCATTCGACCACTGATCTGAGACGGAACCCACTTGAAGCGATTGATGAGATCGAACATCTCATCTTTGGTGACTTCTGGGTACTTTTTCTGTAGTCGGAACGCTTCCATGGGGGACGACGGTGGCGTGGAGGAAACGGGTCTCGGTGGTGTTGATGGACGAGCAAAAGATGTTTTGGACTGCCACCTCTGTGACGGACTGCGCACTGTCGCTGGCATCACCGTCAAACAATTCGAGCAGGTTAGTAGATGGGTCTACGATCGTTCGGATCGTACTTATATATGTACCGTACACGCTGCGCGACGCAGCAACCAGGGCTTGCGGTGCACAGTCCAGTCCAGACTGCGGGTCTCCCGCGTGCGTCCGACCTCGTGTAGTACTGGGCAATGGGTACGCTGTACCCTGAGCCTCCGACCATCCCGACCCGGACTGAAGTTGATCCGAGTCTCGGGCGGAGTCTTACCCAGACATAGAACAATGATCAGGAGTTCGTCTGCTGAGCTACCGAGTCAATTTATTGGCATCCCTGAGCCGTGCGCGTCGTCCGTCACGCCCACACATCCATTCGTTCATTACCGGAAAAGATTTTTCACCCATCTGTGCAAAACAAGCCAAAGACTTGTTTGCATTTTTGTCTTGTAAGCCATTCCAGTCTTTTCTTCATGTCTTTCCGGCGGTTCAACTCGGACCCACTTTTGGTGCAGCGCCGGTGGGCACTTTTGCGTCCGTCGCTTTCTGGGGTATGACTTGTATGCAGACGTGAGCAGAGGTAGTGACAGGATGCTCTCTATATTTCCTTGAGTGAGTAATTGCTCACGGACATGGCTGATGCGCAGAGACACAAGTCACCCATCCGCAGATATCCGAAAGATGGGCTTTCCTGGAAGGCTCTCGTGAGTGGTCTCCCCGCTCGTAGCGTCTGTGTTGTCCGATTCAGCAGTCCAAACTAGGTCCTGTGGCTCTGGCAAGTAATCTGGACCGCGTTGTTTGCTATGGTCACCCTGATCACGGTGAGTAATTCCTTCCTCATGGTTGAATCCTACTGACTGTTCTCTGCAACTACGCCTTTTCCCATAAGAGGTTTTGCTCTCCGGAAAACGCTGCTCGACTCCGTATTCTACTTCCCTCTCTGTCCACTTTACTGCGATACCGTCCTCGCCAACCTTAACCCACGTGCCTATGTCACCACGAACCCTGCGACAACCACCAGGGGAACAATCGATGGTACAGGCTATCTTGCACTGGGCACCGTTAATTTGCATGGTACGGTCGATAACCAATCAGTGCGTGGAGTTTCGTCAGACTACCGCCACGTGGTGTTGAGAGATTTGAACTTCATTCTCTATCTGTGCAAGTATGCATGACGGATCTCACTTGGTTTCCCCAGCTTTTGGTGTTCTGAGTGTTTTCGTCGCACCTATCGTAGCCTTTCTTCCATGACCGTTAGTCGTTCATTCTAGAGTGCATCCTAGAAGGCCGAACGGATTCCAGGCTGGCCGCATAATTTCAGTAAGTTATCAATGTCAATTTGATCCCGGGTTCCAAACCTGTGCCCCACCGCTTCTGATACTCTGGAGGAAAGCGAGAAGCACCACTGCAAGATCATCTACTAACTACTAAGATGCCGTCATGCTCACAGAAGAGCATGAGTTTGCGTTGTCCAACGCGAAGATGGGATTGAGAAACGGAAGGAACCTTCTGGACTGTTTACAGCGGCGATAACAGGGAGGTGACATCAACCTGCTGGTTACCTACAGCTGCCAGCACACGTCTCCTAGCCGTGATGCCCAACCACTGAGATTCTGCCAAGTGAGAGCGCAAACAGGGGTAGATGATCGGTAATCGGTGATTGATCGAAACACAGGGGCTTGGATATGGGCGGTAAGTAGCCGTCCGTAAGACCCATCCCACGACTTTCCTTCCCTGCGCTCATGTCTTCTCCGTTTCCAAGGGTTAATTTCGGTCCCACGTATGGTGCAGCGCTAGTGGGCGTCTTCGTGTCCGTTGCTCTGTGGGGTACGATGTGTATGCAAACGCAAGCAACCCCTCTCTGATTAGTGACAAGGCGCTGACATGGCACTTTCCAACTTAGGTTTCTATATTTCATTCAGTGAGTCCAAGGAGACTTCCCGATCAGTGTGGGGAGGAGAGTAACCCGTTGGCAGGTACCCGAAGGATCGACTGCCATTGAGGGCTCTCGTACGTTGTCTTCTGGTTTACCAGACCTTTGTAGTCCGGTTCAACGGTCTTGGACAGGTCGTGTGGCTCTGGCAGGTGATTTAAACAAGAAGCTTCTATTTCGTAACATTTAGTACAGGTTGTTGAATACGCTGCATGGTGTTCTCATTGTAAAAGGAGGTTCGGACGCAGTTTCATTTCACGAACCCTCTTGGCTCCAACTTTCACACTAGTATACGACTTCCAGGTCACCCGTTTTTGCAATCTCCAACGAGTTGAGGATTTAGTTCCGTAAGCTGAATCATTCCCTTTGCACATTCCAATCTTAACTGGGTCGCAGTGAATTCCTGGTAAGCGCTCGAGATCCGTACCATGGTAAAGCACACTGACCGGCGCACCAACAGTGGACAAGTTTAGTCACGGTACACATCTCTCGCCTACCACTTCATGTGGAAGCTCATCGGTATTCTTTCAGCCTCTCGTAGCTATATCATCCCAGGCTTTCTTCACCTACCGCATTTGGAGATGTAGGTTGTTCCGTGCGGATATGGTAAACTGTTGATCACTTGCTTCCGCAGTCAGTGGTAGACAATGGATTTACTGGGCAATCCTGGTACGTTGGGCAACCCTCTCCGCCGAATTTGACCAACCGAAAGGGTGAAATTTTATAGATTCCAGTGTGCTTGTATCAACTGGGCGAGTTATGAATGCACTTCATCACTTTGGTATTATCTCAACTTGTCACTCTTTTCAGCCGGATCGATTGGTTAGTAATACTACGTGATTGACATCCAACTCATCCCCATTTCATCGTCCAAGTTCTTGTTATATATGGGTACGCGTCAACGTTTGAGAAACTAGCTGTCACTCACCAGTAGGCAGTACACTTGATCCCACGGTGGCTGGATTTGAGTCTGTTGTACCATCGGTATGCGATTAGGGACACCTCCCTAGTCTGACGCTCATTCCCCGATATGATCACAGGATATCTTCTACGCGGTACAATCTGTCACAGCAGCAGCTGATATCACAATTGCTGCCGGGTTGGTCATTCTGCTCGTCAGAAGTCGCGAGCGTGCACTCAGTGGGTCCGTTCCATTGACCCTGTTTCGAGAGAGCGGAACACTTTTGCTCACGGGGATGTGTGTATGTAGGTCCCGCTCCATTCTCCAAAAGCTGCTCGTTATGACCCTCAACACTGGAATCTGGACTGCATTGTTTGCTATAGTCACCTTGATTATGGTGAGAGACCTCTCCCGTGGTAGGATCCTACCAACCGTTCTTCTCCCAACTACGTCTTCTCCCCGTTTTAGAGGCTTGCACTCAAGCAGACGCTGCTCGATTCCGTATTCTACTTCCCGCTCTGCCCACTTTACTGCAACACCGTCCTTGCCAACCTTAACGCACGTGAATACCTCAAGAGACACCCCGCGGTGCCCGGAGGCGAAATAACTTATAGCAGCCGCACGCGTGATGATGCGCAAGTCAATGATAATACACAGAACACGGTTGAGACGTACTTGGTGCGTGAGATCCAGGCTTGGTCCATTGACACGGGATGTTAAGACTCACTCTACTCTCCTGCGTTCATTGTTCTATCTGTTCAGGCAAACCGCTCAACGTTGCCAACGACCACTGAAGGTGATGTGCCTTCTGGGAATTTATGACTCTACTTGTAGTAGGTGAGACTGAATATCCTGTCAGCCCCGGGTGAAACAGAAGAGGGAGGTGATGATCCATTGATCAACGCTCCTGGCACGGGTGCATCCGTTGACTCCCAGGATAATCGTGGTATTGGAGTGAGGCATCATCCAATTGGACCTTCATCTTCACGATAGTGATGGTCTCAGGCTGGGAAACATTTCGCGATAACACAGATGTATGTATATCGGTATGTCTCCTATTTAGTCCATATGGTTGATCTCACCCTAGATTGCGATTTTTGCCACCTACTACGCCTTCGTCACTAGTTATATGTATGTGCCTGGTATTATGGGTACCGATGAACAGCTCTCTTGCTAACTGCGAGAGGTTTCTGTGAGACTTTCCCCCATCCTACTGCTTTGTAAATGACACGTCACTTGTTAAATGGTTTATCATATTATTATTGAAATGATGGTGTGACTCGTTTCAGCACTGCACAAGGTCTACTAGATCTAGCTGAGGTCTGTAATCCATCTTTGGCCGATTCAAAGTCGAAGAAGCAACTTGAAGACCAACGCCGGCCCGGGTCAACCCTATCGAAAATACCCGAACCTGCCACGGTATGTTCGGAAACGGAGATGAACGAACCGGTTGCAATCGCTAGTTAGGCAACAATAGATCATCCTTGCGTTCTTTTATGCAAAATTTCTAGTAGATTGTACTTGGTATCAAACCCCTACGTGGATGAATGGAAGCCACTCCTTGAAAGATGCTCCACTATCCCGAAGACGCCCCAGAGCATTGTGCAGCGCTCTTGAAGCCTTCCGATAATCTGGCTTTGTCCTGCTTTGAAACAACTGTTCGTACACATCCTTTGCCACGGCAGGCGCGAGCTTGTCACTGATTGACCACATCGTGCCCACGACCCCTCCATATCCAGCAAATAGCATTCCTGCGGCAATGTGGATCACCTCATCGGAGAGAACCATGTCACCTGTCGCCGTCTGACAAGCGGAGAGAAAAGCGAGCCCGCCAGAGGGCCGCGATAACGCAATGATGTCGGATATTTTCAGGCGCCGTCGATCAGCGAGACACAGACCACTTTCGGCCGGGTACGCGTCGTCTTGGATCCCGTGGCATGCAAAATGGACCCAGTTTGCATCCTTCATCAGGGCAAGGACTTCCTCGACCGACCCAGCAGAGGATTCCAGGAGTGTGGTTCGTGCCAAAGGAGAATTATGTATTACCTCCCTGATGTATTGTAACTCGGTGTCCACACCTGGAAGTGGAGATTGGCCATCCGAGGCAGGTTGACAGACAGCGAGGAGGCGGAGATCGCTGCTAAATACGGCATCAAGTTTGGGTGGGGGTGCAAGAATGCTGAGAGTAGGGAGGTACGACGAAATGACAAAGTCGAATGCTTTTTGACCAGGTTGTGGGTGCTGGGTTCCATAAAGACCAGCTGCATGGATAGGGAGAAATGCGAAGGGCCCCGTCGGACACCAAAAGATACGTGATAGTTCGCCAACAGTCTGTTTGGGGGCATGCTTGAACGAATCGATTCATTTGAACATGACGTTACGCACCGAAAGACCCAGGGCATCCAGCACTGGTTTTACCACGCCTTTCCACAGCACGGATAGGACGAACTCCCAGCTAACAACTCTTCGTTGGTCAGGTTGACCCTCCCTCCCCATAGGCAGTACGACACGAGCGTCGCCAAGCAGACTCCTTAGTGCGTTATGAAGACCGTCAGATCGGCCAAGAGTGACGTTAAGAAGTGGAACATGAATTACATGATCCACGTCGGCGAGGACAATCAACGCATCACAACGATTCTCTGCGGCGTTGAGGATGACGACCGGCCCGGAGTGTACTGAAGCGCGGAGCGAAGAGAATTCTTTGTGGAGGAGGAATCGCTCGAAACCAGGCAACTTGCGGATTTCCTGCAACAGCTTATCCCTGTCAATTGCGAGCGTGCGGTGTCTGTTAGCCTCTTGTTCCAAAGTCTCTGCCGTACGATAGCTTGTAATCTGACCCTGCTCGGATAGGGAGGATAAGAGTGTTTCGCGGATAGTACCGGCATCCTCTAATGCACCCGATAGTTCTTGAAGCCCTCGGGCATGATCCGGATGGGCGGATGACAACTCTTCGTAGGAGTTGCGAAGCTGAAACAGTTCCCCCCAAACGACCGAGCGACCTTGCTCAAGCCACTCCACAGCAGTTTCCGGATGGCCTGCATCAAGAGCAGCAGCAGCAGCTTCCCGTGCCACGCCAGTAGCTTGCTCCAGTACCCGGTATCGGTGGCTAAGGGAGAGGCCAATCCATGCGAGTTGAGAGAGAAGCCCAATAGCAAAAGAGAACGCTTCAAGGAGAGAGTGATGTCCGAAAGTACGAGCGCACGAAATCCATTCTTGCGACGCATTAAATCGAATGACAGTAGGACCTGTCGAAGCACAAGTAGCACGCGAATACAGTGAAATTGCATGCTCGAGGTCACTGAGTTCCCCGAGGCGCTCAAAGCGGGCCTTGAATGAGTCACCGAGCCTACTCAGATACACAGGTTTTTCCGGGTGATTATCCGGCGCGAGGTCAACAGCATTGTGGAACCGTGCAATTGCTTGCTCCAGGTCACTCAGCTCCCCGAGGTGCCGGAACCGAGTGAGGAAGGAACGAGCAAGGTTGTTGAGATGGCCTGGTTTGTTGGGATGACCATCAGCAACGAGACTGACAGCATCCGTGTGCTTCGACTTTGCTTGGTCGAGGTCACTTAACTCCTTCAAGTGATGAAAACGGACTTCAAAAGCAGTGCCGAGGTTGCCCAGATAACCAGGTTTATCGACGTGACCATCAGGTGTAAGTTCAACGGCATAGTTATGCTTCGATATTGATTGCTCGAGATCACTCGGCTCTCCGAGGAGTCGAAAACGAGCGTCGAAACCTCTGCCGAGGTTTTGCAGATAAAGAGGCTTGTCGGGGTGATCATCGGGAGCGAGGTCAATAGCATCCCTCTGCCTCGACATGGCTTCCTCGAGGTCAACCGGCTCCCTGAGCCGTTCATAGCGAACGAGGAGGGAGGTGACGAGGTTGCTTTGGCGACCAGGTTTATCAGGATGACCATCAGGGGTGAGATTGACAGCATCCCTGTACCTTGAAATTGCTTGCTCGAGGTTACTGAGCGCCCCCATCCGCTCAAAATGGTTAAGGAGAATATTGCCGAGGTTGCAGATATAACCAGGTTTATCAGGGTGATCATGGGAGGTGAGGTTCACAGCGTCCGTGTGCTTCGAGATGGACTGTTCGAGGTCTCTCAGCTCGCCGAAGCGCCGAAAACGAGCTCCTAATGCGTTGCCAAGATCATTCAGGTAACCAGGTTTGTCGGGGTGATCGTCAGGGATGAGTTCAACAGCCTCCATGTGCCTCGATATGGCTTGCTCTAGGTCGCTCACCTCCCCGAGAAGCCGAAATCGATCACTTAAGGCATTGCCTAGGTTGCTGAGATAGGCAGGTTTGCCCGGGTGACCATCTGGGGTAAGGTCAATGGCACCCTCTTGCTTCGATATCGCTTGCTCGAGGTCGGTTAACCTCCCAAGGTGTTCGAAACGAGCGTGAAAGGAGGTGCCAAGGCTATGCAGGTAGACATGTTTGCTGGGGTTACTGTCTGGAATGAGATGCATGGCATCGCCTTGCTCTTGCTTTAATATGGCTTCCTCGAGGTCCCTCAACTCCCCTAAGCGCTCGAAGCGAGCGAGGAGGGATGTACCTAGGTTACTCTGTCGGCGAGTTTTGTTGGGGTGGTCATCATGCGTGAGATCAACAGCAATCCTATACATCAAAATCGCTTGCTCGAGGTCGCTCAGCTCCCCGAAGCGCTTGAATCGAACGTGAAAACACTGGCCGAGACTGCTCAGATAAGCAGGCTTGTTGGGGTGACCATCAGGGGTGAGATCGACAGCATCCTTGTGCCCCGAAATTGCTTGCTCGAGGTCTGACAGCTTCCCAAGGCGCCCGAAACGGGTCGCAAGTGAGCTGGCTAGTTGGTCCAAACGACCGGGCCGATCTGGGTGACCATCAGGGGTGAGGTCGACAGCATATGTGTGTTTCAAAATTGCCTGCTCCAGGTCATTCAACTCCCCTAGGCGCTCAAAACGAGCCGCGAGGGAGCCGGCGAGGTTGCTCAGATGAGCAGGCTTGGCGGGGTGGTCACTAGGAATGAGGTGAATAGCGTCCTTGTGGTTCGATATTGCTTGCTCGAGGTCGCTCGACTCCCCAAGGCGATAGAAACGCGTGAGGAAGGAACTGCCAAGATTGTCCAGATAGATGGGTTTGTCGGGGTGACCATTAGGAGTGAGATCAAGGGCTTCCCTGAATCTCACAATCGCCTCCTCGAGATCGCCCAACATCCTAGTGCGATAAAAACGAGCTAGGATGGAGGTCCCGAGATTGTTCAGACGAGGAAGTTTGTCAGGGTGACCATCAGGAGTGAGGCCAACGGCATCTCTGAACTGCAAAATTGATTGTTCTAAGTCATCTGACTCCCCAATGTGCTCGAAACGAGTTAGGATGGAAGTCCCGAGATTGTCCAGACGATGAGGTTTGGCAGGATGACCATCAGCAGTGAGATCAACAGCATCCTTGTGCATCGAAATTGCTTGCTCAAGGTCACTGAGATCTCCAGAGCGCTTGAAACGAGCCCTAAATGAGCTGGCAAGGTTGTTCAAACGGCTAGGCCTATTGGGGTGACCATCGGGGGTAAGGTCGATAGCATGGGTGTTCCTCAAGATTGCTTGCTCGAGGTCACTCGGCTCCCCGAGGCGCCTAAAACGAGCCTTGAAGGAATTTGCAAGGTTGCTCAGGTAGGTAGGTTTATTGGGGTGATCATCAGGGGTCAAGTGAACAGCATCCCTGTGCGCCGACACCGCTCGCTCGAGGTCACTTAACTCTCCAAGATGTTCGAAACGTGCAAGGAAGCAGTTGCCAAGGTTGTCCAGGTAGCTGGTCCTTTTAGAATGACCGTCAGGAGTGAGGCGAACAGCATCTCGTTGTGCCGATACCGCTTGCGTGAGGTCACTTAAATCTCCGAGGCGCTCGAAACGAGTGAGACAAGAGTTGCCCAGATTGCCTAGATAGACAGGTTTGTTGGAGTGACTATCAGGAGCGAGGTCAACAGCCTCCCTGTACGCCGACATCGCTTGTTCAAGGTCACTCAACTCCCCCAGACGCTCGAAGCGAGCGAGGAAGGAGTTACCGAGGTTATTTAGACGGCCATGTTTGTCTGGGTGACTATGAGGAGTGAGGTCGACCGCAACCATGTGTCTTGATATCGCTTGCTCGAGGTCGCTCAGGTCCCCCAGGTGCTGAAAACGCTGTCCGAAGACGCTACCGAGGTTGCTCAAATCACCGAGTTTGTCAGGGTGGCCATCAGGGGTGAGGTCGATCGCATGTTTGAACTTCGAGATTGCTTCCTCGAGATCGCTCAGCTTTCCGAGGCGCTGGAAACGAGTAACAAAGGAGATACCAAGGTCGCTCAGATAGACGGGTTTGTTGGGATGATTATCGGGGGTAAGGTCAACCACATCTCCTTGCCTCGAAATTGCTTGCTCGAGGTCACTCAGCTCTCCGATGAGTTCAAAGCGAGTCTTCAAGGAGCTGGCGAGATTGCTCAACCGGCCAGGCTGGTTGGGATGTCCATCAGGAGTGAGGTGAGCAGCCTCCCTGAGCCTCGCAATTGATTGCTCAAGGTCATTCAGCTCCCTGAAGTGATGAAATCGATATAACAATGCCCCGCCGAGATTTACTAGCCCTGAAAGATACCAGCGATTCGAGTTTGGCGTGGACGAGATAGCAGCCTCCAAAAGTGAGATTGCTTGTTGAAGGTCGACTACGTCACCAAACCGTTCGAAACGGCGCAACAAGCGATCACTCAAAGCCCATGGGAGTTTCTCTGTGAAACTCGACTCAGTCACAGCGTTTAGAAAGAGAGAAAAAAAAAAGTACCCCCGATAACTGTTTCTGTCGCAGAGCTTCCCGGTGAGGATGAGAGCACACTCTGTTTCGCGTTCCCCGATGTTTCCGAATCCTTACTTCGTTGGATCTGCTCCTCATGTTCGGGGTGGACGTCGGGTGCTTGTACGATGTACTGTAGGTGATACTAGTAGCTCAGTTGGTAAACCAGAGGCAAGGTATAAAAACACAAACTCGAGGAATGCATTCTAGTTGTCGTTTTTCATTCGAAATGCTGGACATGCTGTCACTCTTAGTATTCGGGGTGGAAGAGATCAGGAAGGGACATACCCATTGCCCGAAGGGCCTCGAAGTCCATGCCCTACTCCAAACCGGGTAGTGTTGTGACCTGCCTGGTGTTCTCAAAACAGAATTAGTGCTATCAGCCTTTCTTGCCATTTCGGATGCTCAAACTCATCATCGCAAGAACAACTCGCTCGTATCCATCCAGTCCTCCTACTCGTAACAACCCTTCCTTACTCAGATGGACCTTCCGTATGCTCTACTGGTTACCCCTCGGCATGGCTTTTACCCACTACTGCTACACCATAAAGACCGTGCGAGGGCGGAGCATGCAGGTCCGTGGTTACTACCGTGTTCACCACTGCGTCTGCTCACTCCAAATCCCGTCAGGTAGCCCACACTCAACCCGGACACGTCTCGGTGGGATGACATCGTCGTCTTCGACCGCTTCAGCATGCACTCCGGCAAGCCCATCGCAAAGGGTGATGTCGTTTCACTCAGGTGCGCGACCTGCGCGACCGGTGCACATGTCCCGTGTCTTAGCTATGTCCTTCTAGGGATCCTGTGGATAGCCGGAAAATGATCGTCAAGCGGGTGGTCGCCGTCGCCGACGACGTCGTGCAGACGCTTCCGCCATATCCAGACACCGAGGTGCTCGTCCCAGAAGGTCATATATGGGTCGAGGGCGACGAATCCTTTCGTACGCTAGACAGCAACACATTTGGTCCAGTGGGTCACGTTATCTGCCATCTCGTTCGTGCTCGTCTCTAACTTGGACGACGGGAAAGGTGCCTCTGGGCTTGGTGGATGCGAAACTCAGTTATATCATCTGGCCTCTTCACCGCGTCGGTCCATTGAAGTCACCAGAAAGACCAGTGTCAAAAAAGGGCATCCCACAGGACTCTCAATGGCGCAACGCAATGGCAGCCTTCGAACGGGAGCGCAAAAGGCAGGCACGGGTCACAGCAACGTCCGTCAATAGCGACGAAGGTGTCTCTTGACATTCGCGGACATAGCACCACACTGCATCTAAACTTGCAGGTAGACGCCACTATCGATAACAGTCACCTAGCACTGCCTATGTCATTTAAATGTGATGCTCCTCGAGGAATTTTATGACTCTTCGCCAGAGTCTCGTCCGCTTGTTGTCGCACTCGGCTGAATACCTAATATCCTGTCAGCTTCGGGTGAGCCAGCGGGTGGTATGTCTTTCCGGAGCGAGACAGCGACCGGTGAGACACCTTCGTTGTAAGCCAACGCAAAGATAACGTCCATATCTGTCGTCGCAAAACGCGTTAGAAAATGGGAATGCTAATCCCGCCGCGGACGCGGACGCACCCTCGAGCGAGCGACCAGCAGTCTCCGGGAAAAACAGGTACACAATAGGTACAATGAAGGCGTTGAGAGCGGCGAAAACTTGAACGGAGATAAGACCACCTCGCCGACATTAATGTGCATGAAGTATGGATGGCGTACCGATATATGTCTTCCACGAGATATTATTGAAGGAGGGCCCCGTGACCATCACTACCATGAAATTGAAGATCCAGTTCGACGCTAAATGTATCGATCACTCCAGTGCGACAGTCCTACCAGAGAACTAACAAACGTACCCGTGCTAAGTGCGTTGGCCGGCGCGCGGATCCTCAGCCCCACAATTTCGGCAGGCTGTTAAGACCGATCACCGACTCTGGAATTTGAACTCGCAAGTGGGAGCCATGGACGCACATATAACCATGTCATGCCCAGCCAACCAATAGCAAAGATGGAATTGAAGACGAACAGCAGAACTGAGCTGACGACCTGTGCCCCGCTGCCTTTGACGCTCCCAAGCACGGCGAGGACAACCATTGTCAGGCATTGTCCCACCGCACTGAGGAGCATCAGTTTTCGTCGACCGACACGGTCAATCAGGAAGATGGCAATGAGAGAAGCAAGGAAATATTCGGTGCCATTCGCAGCTGCAACGATACGGGACGTGACATCGGAGAGGCCGAGGCGCTGGAACAACAATGTCTGAAGAAGAAGAGTGATAAAGCATGGATTGAATGTGAAAAGATAGCAAACTGACGGCGTAGCTGTGAAGAATCTGGTAAGCCAAGGACGAGAGAATGACAGCGCTTCCAACCTACTAGGTAATAAGATTGATTCCTGTGATTTGCTGGAAACACTGGTTGATGACGCCCAAAGAGGCCCGTCTAAAGTTCTGACTGCGACCGCCGGTGAAGAGTTCTCTTAGCTGTGAGCGTGAGCCCTTGGCTTCCTTGCTAGCATAAGATTGTCGAGACCCTTGTTCGATTTGTACAGCTTCGCGGATGGCATGATACGTTCTTTGGACGTCGGGGTCACTGAACGGTTTGTCGTCCAACGCCGAAATGACGGCTGCGGCTTCAGCGTAGCGTCCGTGTTTCACGAGCCTTGTTGCAATGCTTGAGTACTACCTGCAAGTGCTGGTGGAGCACCTACCATCTCGGCGACTCTGGGAGCTGGGAACTGGTTACCTCTAAGTTTCGACACATACAGGACACATACAAAACCAATCCCAAAGATCATGACCAGAGCGAGAACGATCTGCAGGGCAATGGGAACCCGCCACTGGGCAGAGGACCCAGATGCCCAGTACCTATGAACTGTGAATGACGGCGCTCCTCCCAGATATGGGACGTACAGTGCAAAATCAACCCACTACATGAATGCGCTGTTTACCCATTCCAAAGACAGACCAACAACAACCGCTACTCACATAACTGTACGCAACAAAGTCAGAGATCACAGAGGTCAGCAGGTTGAGAAACACCCACGATATCATGATACCAAACGTGATGAGACTGCCTTCGATCATGATCAAACTGCCTCTCTTGGAAGCAGGCGAACATTCTGCATGATAACTGGGTACAGTCGACGTCTATGGGCAGTCAAGACGTGTACACCATGACTCAAAGCGCGGTCACCCACGTTGAGTCCGTTTCCGAGACCGGTGATTATACGTGCGACGACGAGCTGAGCATAGCTGTACGATGTCGTTTGTAAAATCGCACCGACGGTCATGATACATCCCCCGAGGACGATCGTCTTTCGCCGACCCAAGCGATCGCCGAGCCACAGGTTGGAAAGGGCACCGATCAAACACCCGATTTCCTGGAGTCCGCCATGCCGTGAGCGTGGTACACTGCAAGCGAATATCGACGTACATAGATGGCAACTACAAAGCTTTGCAGCGTCGCGTGGTTCGAATGACTCACATCCACCACCACTTGCGGAAAGACCTTGTCGAACTACCTTGCACGTCAGCACGATGCAAATTGGGAAGCAACCTTACGGCGAACCTGACCAGCCGTCAACAATGCCGACATAACGCCTTGGTCATATCTACGAGAATGCATCCGATAAGTTCGAGAATATGGTACGAGTTGATATGCCCAATAAGAGACATACCCGAAGAGTGTAAACCCGGTCCCTGCAACAAATGCCAACGAGGCCGTTAATGCCTTACCGCGTAAAGACAATGCATGCCCCTCGACATCTTCTTGGCAGAGTCCAAGATCCGATCTTCCAAGCTCCATCCGTACTTTTTCATTCGCATCTGGACACGCGTTTAAAGCAGCCATGCCAAGCAGCTTTCAGAGGATATGCGATGAATGGGGTGGTTTTCTCGCAACCAGTCGTGCTTCCAGAACATCGGTTCTAGATATAGTCCGGTAGAACCCGTTCACTGGGTTAGGGAAGAAACCGAGTCGCAGCAGGTGATGCCACATGATGATCGGGTCGAGACATGCTATGCGGAGCAAGAGAATTGTGGAGGGACTCCGCTGGAACCTTTACGTTGGGCGAAGAACCATAATCGAAATTGTTACTCACCTGACACGATAACAGGGAGACGCCCGGGGCGTGGTCCCCGGAAGTTCCAAATACAACAGACACGTACGTACAGAATAGGATACCAGAGTTCCCCTTGTCTCCGCAAAACAGACTAACTTTTCTTGAGCTGCTTCCCGATGGCAGGAAGGACAATAGAAGATATTAAGCGCTTCCAGCTCAGACTAGGAATATTGCGACAGTACACCGAGCCTTCTGTCAGCAGGGAGCTCGTGTGAGTGTTTGCTCGAACAGTGGGCCGTCGTAAAAAAAAGTGCATGTCATGCGACCCCGGTCAATCATTCCGTGTGATCAGAGCGACTGTCTTCTGACTTCGAAGTTTTTAGGAGTGGGGTCTGGGAGGCTAATCCATTCACGAAGATCGCAAGCACCCTATTCGTTTCCGCAGCGCCGGCGTGGGGTAAGCTGATGGACTATGCGTAAACAGACGTAAACGTCCACACAGTTTAGCACGGAACCGACATAGACATGTCGTTCGCCAAACTAAAGTCTAAGAGGGAATCCAAAGCCTCAAAATCCTATGTGTCTACGTTGAGTGATCTTGTTGCGTCGGTGCCCGCAAAGTCTCCCCAAGATGCAACTTCTTGTGCTCAGAAAGTTGACGTGGTGGACACCCAGGGTCTTTATTCACAGCTCCCACCTTCTGTTGAAATCAGAAAGACAGACCACCATGGGAGGGGTTTATGGACACGCCAACCTTTCAAACTTGGTATGGCGATCTTCAGCCGTCGGACGGATGAATTCACTGTGATATTCTGTGTTTCATCTGCAGGGGCCGTCATATTGTCTATCGAACCTCATGTATTCACCCTCTCTAGTCGATACCTCGATTCGCATTGCTCTTCTTGTGCAAATGGCACCTCGACGTCTCCCCTCATGCGGTGCTCCGGCTGCGGGACACTGAGGTACTGCAATCGCGTAGGTCATCGAACACTCACCCCAACGCAATCATATTCACCCAAAATAGAACTGTCAAAAGGCAGACTGGAAAATGCATAAATCCGAATGCGATGCGCTTCAAAGATGGATCAAGGCTGTACCATCCGCTGAGCTGAGCGTCCCTAGTGACGCGGTCCGATGTTTGGGTCGCATTTTGTGGCAGATGAAATCCAAGGGTCTAGATAGTCGATGGGTTAGTCACTTTGTATCCATTTCACTGCACCGATCATTCACGTGCATTTCAGTCAAAGGAAATACAGGCAATGCAATCTCGTGGGTTTCCTCGCTATTATTCTCTTATTTTTGTTGTTGATGGTAGTTATGCGCCAGAAAAAGTAGCACTGCAGCAGTCTGCGTCCGTCGAGGCACACACCCACCTGGCGCACTCGGTGGTCAGATATCTCGGCCTGACAGCGCCATCTGAGCTTGAAGAATATGGGATCACGTCTGCAGGCGACCTCGTCGGCACAATCTCGGGGGTGGGAATTAATCAGACCTTTTTCTTCCTTTACTCATCTGGCCCGTACTCTAGTTCATCACGAACACGTTCGCCCTCACATCGCCCTCACTCACACCGATCGGTGCCACCGTGTCGCCGCTTGCTGCACTCACGAACCATGCCTGTCTCCCTAATGCTGTCATTGTATTCCCTCGTAGCGCTAAAACAAAGGCGAAAGAACCGGCCATGGATATTATCACTTTGCGTGATGTTGGGGCGGGAGAAGAGGTGTGTACCCCACGTTCCAGACTTCCAACACGTACTCAATTTACACCTTAGGTATTGATCGCCTACATTGACACGACCCTCCCCAAAGCACAGAGACAAAAGGCGCTTGCCGAAACTTACAATTTTTCCTGTCGGTGTCCGCTGTGCGAGCAAACCACAAGTGTCATCGACCCACGGGAAGCCATTTTGTGTCCCAAGGCATGTGGCGGTATCTGTCGTATCCCAAATGAGGGTACGTGGATATTAATGATGACTTAACCACATCTTCTCACCTAGAACGACAGACGACCCGGCTTCTCAGTGTTCAAAATGTACAGCCGCAATCACTGATCCCTATGCTGTCATTGATGCAGTGCGCATTGGACAAGAAGCGCTAGATAAGGCGATGCATCTCCAGTCGAGTGGTATGGATTCTCATTTGAACATTTCTGTTGCCCATCTGATCCATTACTTTATCATCGCGTAGATTTCAACCAGGCGAAGCGATTAACCACTCGCATGATCCCGATCCTAGTCTCCGCCGGCTTGCCGCTCTCATCTCATCCCCTTCTTGGGCTATTAAAGCTCCATCAGTCGTTATTGATCGCCTCGTTCTCCGACGCGATCTCACAGGAATCCTTGGACGAGAGCATACGTATCGCTGCGAAGCATGTCGCGGGTTTATCGGCCATACTTGACGAAGGACATCCGGTGCGCGGTATTGCCAGTGCCGAGCTGGGAAAACTGCTCGCTGTTGATGAGCCATCGCCATCGTCGCAACCTGAAACCACGACGTTCCCTCCCAGTGGCCCGAAGAGACTTAAGGTCGCGTACGAGATGTTGCTGAAAGCGAGGAACGAGCTGTTGGTGGGGTTTGGTCGGGAGAATGAAGGGGGTGAGGTGGGTCGGGAGGTTAGGGAAAGTATCGTGGCGTTAGAGAAGGAGCTCGGGGTGTGGATGACTGGGATACGGAACGCTTTGGAGGACAGTGGGATGAAAGGGATCCGTTTGAGTTGAACACGAGTGTTCTGTCCGAATTGGATGGCGTGATTCATATCGAGCAAGTCGGTGTTGGATCTTATACATTCTGTGGGAACACTACTATATGCAAAAAGGGCTTCGCAAGAGAGACAAAAAATGTCTCTCTGGCGGGGAGTCGAACCCCGCTCTCCCGCGGTCGAAGTGATCGTACTTGACAGGCGGGTGTACTATCCGATATACTACCAGAGACTTCGTAATATTCCCAAACCAGCACAAATGATGTGGGCGATTCAAAGGCATTGTTGTTTCTTTTCTATTCCTAGTGCTGAAAGCCATAACCATCGGCTTGGACAACAGATTTTTAGCGGGGCAACTGCATCATGGCAGGTTTCCAGGATGTGTGGTCAGCAGACTCGAATTCACTGTAGTCTCGTGACCAGCCCGAGACTCTATGAGGTCACCAGACTACGCCGTGTGTGCGAAGAAGTATTTAAAGTGGTCTTCTGTATGCCCGACCCTGATTCCCTTCCCCTCTCCCACTCGCTTCCGAGCCCCTTCTCAGGGCACCGGTGGCCATCGTACGCTGCTCACTGTCAGTGTGTGACTTGGCTCGATTCACTTCAAGTTCGTCCTCATGTTGTTCTCCTATTTAGCCCACCGGCGAGCCTGGTAAGGAATCCATCATTGCCGTACCACTCTTATCTATGTTCAACCGCCTTGTCTCCGCCACAGCAATGACAAACAGCACGAACGAGCCGAGAGAATTGCATCTCTTCCAGAAGTATACCACCAACCCTTGACGACCCAAGACAAGGACATCCTCACCCGGTCAATTTCCGCCATCGTCTCCGGCGTCCAGACCGCATCCCTCAGCCCATCAGATGTCCTCACGGCGTACGCCAAACGCGCCCTGCAAGCGCACGCCCAAACTAATTGTCTCACTGAAATCATGATCGAGTCGGCTGAGAAATGGACTCGGAACGTCGCGCGCTCCGGTCCGCTCGCTGGTGTACCCGTGTCCCTCAAGGACATGCTCGCAGTCAAGGGCTTCGATTCGTGCATCGGGTTCTCTTCGATGACAGGTCATCCCAAGACGTACGACGGTGCCTTTGTGAGGCTCCTGCGAGATGCGGGCGCGATCCCGTTCGTCAAAACCAACGTACCCACGACCATGCTCTCGTTTGAAGCCGCGAACGATGTGTTTGGTACCACGGAGAACCCTCACAAGAAGGGGTACAGTCCGGGTGGATCCTCGGGGGGTGAAAGTGCACTCCTCGCTCTGGGTGGTTCCAGGATTGGTATAGGCACGGACGTGGCTGGTAGCGTTCGAGCACCATCGCATTATTCAGGTGTATATGCGATCAAGGCCAGTATGCATAGGTTCATAAGGACTGGAAGCGCTACATCTATGCCCGGGCAAGAGGGGATACCGGCCACACACAGTCCTATGGCGAAAACTCTCGAAGACCTTGAGACATTCTGGCGCGCCGTGTTCCAAATGAATCCATGGGAGTATGATCATTCCGTGGGTATGCTTTGTTGCTTCTTGCGTTAGGTACACATGATGTCACAGGTCCTCCATATGCCGTGGAGGGAGGTGAAACTCCCCGTAGATAGACCCCTTAGATGGGGTGTATTGTGGGACGATGGTGTGTGTTTATCGCGATCTGACACTCGGAGAACTAAACAGGGTTAGGTGTCGTCGCTCCCTCACCTGCGTGCCTGAGGGCACTCAAGACTGTCACCGAGGTGTTACAAAAAAATGGACACGAAATCGTCACCTTGTAAGAACGAAAATTCTCTGACTACATCATGCTAATATCACAGCAGGAACCCGCCGAGCCCATACGAGGGCCTTCAGATCGCCTCTCAACTTCTACTGGCTGATGGTGGCAAGACCGTGACGAAACCGTTCAGATCGTTTGAGGCGAATGACCCAGGGATGATTCCAGCATTTCGTGCCCTCTGGTTACCGCGTTTCGTCATGAAAGTCTATGCTTGGTATCTGAGATATATTCGGCGCGACCCAATCTACGCCGGACTGGTAGACAACTTTTACGAGAAGAGTGTCCAAGAGTACTATATACTCATAGCGAAACGTGAAGACTACCGTGCGAGGTGGTTCAAGGTCTGGCGTGACGCGCAGGTGGAAGGAGGACTGGGGGGCCATGGTGTGGACTTCATCCTCACTGTACCGAACGGATTGCCAGCCGTGCCACATCGGGGCATGCGTCACGGATGGAAAGCGTGTGGCTACACTTTTCTATTCAACCTGGTGGGTAGTGATCAAACGAAACGACAAGCGGTTCCCTAACCATCCATTGTGACCACAGCTCGATTACAGTGCAGGAGTGATGCCGATTACCCACGTCAAGAACACTGATGTCGTGCCACGCTCTTTCCGCGCCCGTAACACGATCGAACGGGAGAACTATCGCATGTATGACGCGACCGCGATGGAGGGCCTTCCTGTGGGCGTCCAGGTCGTGGGTAAACGTCTGGACGAGGAGCGCGTGCTGGAAGGCATGAAACTGATCGAGAAGCTGATGAAAGCTGCTGGCTTGGCCTATACCGGAATACCCCTGTAACGTGTAATGTGTGTGCCTGTATGCCTGGTGTATGTGTATTTGGATGCACGTGGAGTCGCCATCTCCGAGTCTGAATGGAAGACCAAAGAGCGTGTTTTTTTTACAACAGTCCGTTCTACCTGCGCGTCCGTCGACCCTCGCCGGACCCACGTTTCTGCTCGGGATAACGAGCTACGGTTATTCTGCAACGCACGTGGTGCACAGGAAATTACCAAAACTTGGTTGTAGGTCTGAGAAGCACCAACATGCGTCAGGCATCATGCATCATGGGCAATTACTTGTATACGAGTGTCGTCTGACCGTCGGACTAGGCAAGTCGTCGGTAGACAACACGAATCATGGCAGGTCATTTCCGGACGCGGGATCGGGCTCTAAACGAGGTCGAATTCTCAACTCGACATTGCAACGGATATCGTCTTGTTTTGTCTGTGGGTGTATGTTATGATATATTGCATTGGTGCACTGCAAAACGTAAAAATTTCTTGAACAAATCATCAGGAAACTGGGACCGTACAAGCGTGCCAAACCTCAACCTTTTATGTTCTGGATTTGGTTAGAAGCCTGGCTAGCACATTCAAATGGTCTGCAAGAGAGTCCCCAGGCGATAACGTTACATGCTCTGCTTTGCAGATGATGAGCGGAACGGCGCATATGATACGTAGGTCGTATCACTTGTACGAGTTGTACTCCGTAGACCGCTGGACGAAGGCAACGATAACGTGACGGGAACATGCGACGGCGGCGGGGATGGACATGGAGCGGTGCCAAGTGGTGCCAATAGTGGGACAAAGGGAAGCTCGAAGGCTGGGGCAAGTGAGTCAAGACCGCTCACACGTACAAGACTTACCAGGACCGCGCAAACGAGAGGTATGGCGCGGCAGTGTGTAAACCTGCACACATACCCGTGGGTGTGTACCTGCAAGACTGATTACCCTTCGAGACGCTTCCTGAATCCTGATGAGCCACCGCGCCCAGGCCCCTCTTCAGCCAACTCTTCAACCAACCCGTGAAAACGTTTTCAGATTTGAAACGGCGTGCGCTCCGTGTTTATGGCAGCGTCGTATCTGGCAGGAACCTTGCGAGGCACACTGTGGCTCTTTGTATAGAAAGGATGAAGTCATGCAGTTGACGGACTCCACGATCTGTGTGAAAACGGGGCCCGGTGGGGCACTGTGATATGGGCGCGGGATCATGCATTATGTATCATGGCCGACCATCGTACATCATCCTTGGGGTCCAGTAACGGCAATCCGCGGTGAATCGATGATTATGGTCAAGGTGGAGTGGTAAGTGGGGGTGGTGATGGCGTAAGACGCCCATTAAAACATTGAATCGGCCCCTGTCGCGAGTGCCTTACAAATTACACTCGTCCTAGCCAACCTTTATTCGTTCCAAATACGTGTCAGGAACCGATAAACGAGCAAACATCTGAACACAGGACTTATACCCGGCCCACCATTTAGCCATGGAATATAATAATTTATCCGCTAATTCACCCAGGTGATTATCCCGCAATATTCTAATTAGAAGTTTAATCACCCGATGTCGGATAAACGGCATGAATTTGTCGGAAAACGTTGGCAGATAGCAGGGCAATTTATTCGTGAGCGTGAGGTTCGGATATCCAAGTACCTGACGACCAAACTGACATCACATGTGGCGTAGTACGTTAAGGTAATGTTTGTGCCCGATTCTTCCGTGTATCAGACGTGTCCTTCCTGAAAGCCCCAAGCCGCGCGAGCCCAAAAGGTTCCGAGTCGCTCTGCAAACCTGTTTCTACCATTACTTGAAGTAATTTACTTCCATGCACGTCAAACTGACATTGCAAGTGCCCTCTTCCCACCTCACACTATCGTATCTGACATTTATCTCATAGCTTATAGAGCGCACGTATGCGTACATATAAATGTCTCCCTGTAACAAGCAACAACCCGCAACGCCTGGCATGTTACTTTACACGCTCCACAGGCAAATCCCGCATGTTGCGCCTATTTCGCATGTGACGCGTGACGTCCAGTTATCTTATTGAATGCGATATCAAAGACTTACACCACTGATTCTGGGCATTTCAACAAGCACAGTCAGACCACTTACCATTGGTTCCGTGAGGGTTTTCTTCGTGCTATCCCGACCGATAAGATAGAGCGCTTGCTTACATGCATGAGTGTTCAAACTCTGGACATGTCCACTGTCTGAATCTGATCTTCAGGAGCGCAAACAACTAGCCGATCCCGCGACGATAAACACTTTGGACAGCGCGCACACGTACAAATTCCAACGTCTCACGAATCTGGTCTTGATCAGTAACATGTATTTCCACTCTCACTGCTGTGTATACCGCTGCGCATTGCTGCGAACAGTCTTCAACCATGACAAAAAGCTGTGAGGTGACCACGCGGTGTACACAAACCGTGGGCACTGACTCACCCATCCATGCCTTGCCATTTTCCGGAGATGACAGTCTGACAAACCAGACACCGGACAACCAAGCCAAGGGATCCTTTAGGTGTTATCTCGCGTGTCACGTGTCACAGGCAGCGCCTCGGTCGAGGACACAGACATGCACAAGCGCCGTCGAGCGCAGATAATTCCCATGGAGACAGTATTCGCCCGTCAAAGACCGGCTCAGTGAGCGACGCGTTGCTGCTAATAGCATGCAGCGGGGATTAACGAACGCCTATATGCCCGCATGAAATATACGCCACGATAATGTACCTCGTCGTGCCCCCTGTTCGCGTGGCAGTCCCACGTCTATAGCGGGGGGGAACATGGTAAATCGTTCGCCTGGGGTTCTCGAACGAGCGTGTTCATTACTGGCAACGTGACCGGGTCCAAATCAGCGGGTGGCCCCCAGATGGGGATAGGTCGATAACGCTAATGGCATGCATCATCATCATGTGGCAGACGCCACCTGTGCCAGTCGCCTCGCCAACCCGGCCTGCGCGCTATCGGTGCATAGGCGATAACAAACAGGACTCTAGGCGTATTTCAGTGGTCGGATGAGTGTTGGATTGTCCATGACATTGGCGTTTTCGCGAACCCGTCGTCATGCAGATCTAGAACATATACACTCGTAGTTCCCAGCATATCTCTTGTCATCGTTGACGCCAAGTTTTATCCCCAACCATCCGACGGTCAAGGGGTAACTATAGGGATAAAAATGGAAGCCTGGAATCATCAGATAACCGAGTGGGAAAAACACCCCCGGATCAGCGATGCCCTCTTAGATCGAGCTGAAACGTTCCCGAAAATGCTACGCCATGAAGCAACATGAAACGTGTCATAACCAAGGTTCCACAACGATGCTCGAGACACTCGTCTAGTCATCCAAAGTGCGCGACATGTCCGGCTTGAAAACAAAAGCTCACAATACGCGCATGGAATCACAAACGACCAGGTTAATGAAGCGGAAAACGTGGGTACCAGTACCAAGTTTGTAAACCGAACGACCAATCATGCAAAAGGCCGAGTATTGAAGAAGGGGGAGAAAGGACGGAGAAGGAAGCACTATGGGATTCCCATGTCGCGTTCGTTGTCAAGTAGCCATGAGTACTTGTTACGAGACCGCTGCACGCTAGTGCAATGATTGTAGATCGCGATGCAGCGGCACCGTCTTATCCAACTAGATTTTATTCGCCAACGACTGCTTCTTCTTCCCCACCCTCCCTTACTTCATCCCCGCCTAGCCCGCCAACCTCATCGGTGATATCGCTCTCACTCTCCGGCGGAATCGGTTCTGATGGCGGTGGCTCATTTAATTCGAGCAGGTGCTCAGACGAAGGGGGCAACCTGGATTCCTCTTGTGGTTCCACATCCTGCGACTCTTTGTCGCTGGAGGACGGAGCAAGATCGTCGTTCTCGCTAACAGACTCGACAATGTTCTCTTCTAGTTCGGGTGGAACATGGGTCGATTCAGCTGGTGTGGAGGATTCATCGACGAGGACGTCTTCGTCAGACACATCCATCACTTGAGTAGGTTCTTCTGAATCCGATTCGGTAGGTTGAGCGTCAGAAGGCGGTTCTTGTGGCAACGAGTCCGATGGCGCGTCATCGGGAACTGCTTCGTTCGCCATGGTTGCACCAGATGTGTCCTCCAGTGAAATGAGTGAGAGTTCTTCTACCGGCGGGGACAGTGGACCGGCGATTGTCGACTCAGAACGGGCATCACCAATATCTTCGTCGTCCAGATCGTCTGTTCTCGTTTCAAGGTCGGGCCAAGACGACGCTGAGGCCAGTGTTCGGGTTTCGGCTATTGGTGAGGTACCGAGCAAGCTACCGCCAGCAGACCTTTCGCCATCGTCGCTCTTGGACAGTTCCTCCGCCACACTATAGGCTTCGCTAAACACCATCGTGTCAGTACGACTGCGACCAAGTCTGCGTGGGCTATCTGTTCCAAACGGACTAGGAACATCGGCAATCCTCGGACGACTGGGGGAAGGCTGGTCCATGTCAGGCACCGTGTTTGCCGTAAGTATGTCATGTTGAAGGTTTGGCGTCGGATGGACAGCAGCGGAGAATAAGCGAGGGGGCTCGACCTCCTCAGCGTGAGCCTTGTCGTCATGATGAATGGCACTTTCAGGGATGACGAGGAACTCTGCAGGCACCAAATCAAATTGATTAGTGAGCTTGAGGAAGCGGGCATAGAGCGATGATTCCGCTTCAGCTTGTTCGAAAGCTTCCCGATGGTGGAAATACGCATGAGCGAAAATTCTACCGAGACGCCGAGCAAGAGAAGAGAAGTGCCTATGTGAGGTCTGTGGAATGGAGAGTCTGATGAGCGAGAAACGTGGGTATCAAAGTTGATCAGTACGGAGAAAGAGTGGATCAGAAGTCGGCTAAATATATACCTGGAGGGGAAAGCCCTTGGAGAGTTCAAGAGAGCGGTCGCGCTATCGACAGTATGGAGGATGTAATCTATTGCACAGCATTGCTTTGAATCAGACACGTCAGAATGCAGTGGAGTTGGCTGAATCGGTTGAACACGAACCTCCATAGCACCGTCATTACCGTGTGCCACACACAGATATAGCCACTCTCCCGCCTTCATTTGAGGACACGAGCTCCTGGTGCATTCTTGCTGGAGCATCGTGATCAGAGGGTGTGAGAGGTCTTGGGCGAGACGGCTTTGGGGAGGATTAATATGGAAGGTGCACGTAGCAGTTGGTAGACGGACCGCAGTTGTTCATATATCCAACACGCCCTGTCGACGGAAATGTCACTCTTGCGATCCCCATCATCGGACTTTTTCGTATCAGGGTCCAGGGCGTCTAGGGTGTCGTCCTGGTCCTTTGGGGTGGGTCGTCCGGGTAGGGCGACGATGGCGTCGACGTCGTGGACATCGAGACGGATGAGGAGGGAGATGTATTCCTGTAGCTGGAATGCGCTGTCGAGTGAGGATATAGGAGGGAGAGACTTTACGGGATAAAATGAAGAGACACGGGAACCACGATAGGGACGTTGAAGGACAGACATCGTCGTTGGCGGTGAGGTGGACGGATTTTTTTGAGTCCCGAAAAGGGAAGAGACAACATCACGTGGATATTTCCAAAAGGGGAAGTGAGCAAATCTGTGTGAAATGAGATCCCAACGGATTCAACAAACGTCACACCGATCCAGGAGATCTCCTTATTTTCCTTTTTTTTTTTTTTTTTTTTTGATATTTCGTTTTTGATATTTTTTTCGTTTGATCCTTTTTTCGACTCCTGCCTTATCTTCTAACCGAATCTTATATTAGACTCTCGTTCAGTCTTCATGCCCTTGTCGCTCCTTGGCGCCTCTATCCTTGTCCATGTCAGATAACCTTCACGACGTCAAGCTCGACCCCGACCTCGAGAAGGACTTCGCCTCCTCCCATGACGGCAGCGAGTCTCCTGGCCTCACGAGGGGCTTCCGCTGGGGTGTCGAAGCTCGGGGTACGCCGATCCTACCTCTCCTCCCCCTCCATCTCATACCGCACCCATAGGCACCATACCCGTACCGGAGGAAGATCGCAATGACACCCAGTTTTATAAGATATTCTTCGTCTGGTTCTCAATGAACTTCAACATCCTCTCGTGGGTCACTCCTTCCGTCCTTGCATTCCCTGTCCGACTTTTTCCCCAGGTTTTCAATTGGTGTGCTTGGGCCGATCGTCTTCGGCCTCGGTCTTCGCGACTCCTGTCTTGTAATTTTATTCTTTAATCTCATTGCAAACGCGCTCCCTGCATATCTGTGAGCTCCTTCCTTTCTTGTTCCCTCACTCGCTAATTCGTCCAGAAATACATGGGGTCCGAAAACTGGCATGAGGCAGATGATTGCATCCCGCTACAGCTTTGGGTCCGTCCTCGTTCGGCCAGTCCACCTCAAGTGCTCTTATACCACCTCTTCCTCAGATATTACGGTGTTATTATTCTCACTATTCTCAACCTCATCAGTCTCTGTGGTTTCAACATTCTCAACTGTATCCTTGGTGGGCAAGCCCTCGCCAGTGTGACCAATAACATGTCCTGGACGTAAGTTGTTCTTTTTTTCATTTTCGCTTCCACTCTGCTTACTGTCGTGTTCCTGACATCAGGGTTGGGATCGTCATTATTGCAGTGCTTTCGATGGTCGTATGTCATTTCTCCTGGATACCCTCGCTTGTGGTGCCGAACTTCGTATTAGATCTCCTTCATGGGTTACAAGGTCCTCAACTGGTATGAACGTCTTTCCTGGCCACCCGTTCTCCTCGCCTTCCTCGTCGCCCTCGGCCTTGGAGGCAAGAACCTCTTCAACGCCCCGCCAGCTGCACCCGCAACTGCACCACAAATTCTTTCCTTTGGTGCCACCATCGCAGGTTTCGTAATCACCTTCTCTGGAATGGCCTCTGATTTCACAATGTATTACCATCCATCCGTGTCAAGGTATGTGCCTTTCCCAGGCTCCTTCCCCTTGGCCTGAATGGCACTCTAGTCGGCGGATCTTCTGGTATGCCTATCTCGGGTACATCGTACCTATTGTACGTCTCGCATCTCATCATCCGTAACTATTTCTCATAAAACTTGTCAGGTTTTACTAGAGTGCCTTGGCGCGGCGGTCGCTTTAGCTACACCCAACGTTGAGACCTGGAACGCGGGGTACGGTGCAGAGGGCAATATCGGTGGCCTCCTAGCTGCCATGCTCAGCCCCGTTGGCAACTTTGGGAAATTCTTGACGGTCATGCTCAGTCTCAGCGTGACAGCGAATATTGCCTGCACCCTTTATTCCATCTGCTTCAACTTCCAAGTCGCCATACCTAAGCTTGCCAGTGTTCCCAGATATGTATTCTCGGTCTTGGGTACGGCAATGTGCGTCCTTGAATGATTCCCTGTGGTATTCCATTTCCTCACCCAGCCAATTTTCTCCGTAGCGCACTGCCGTTATCAATCGTCGGCGCCCACAGATTCTACGTGACGCTGACAGACTTTCTTAGTCTCATCGGCTACTGGGCGAGCGCATATGGCGGCATCATCCTGGTTGAACACTACTATTTCCGAAAAGGTGACTTCAGCACGTACGACCAGGCTGACTGGAATGTCGCCAAGCGTCTACCATGGGGAGCAGCTGCCGTGGCAGCGTTCATCCTTTCATTTGGCCTCATCATTCCTTGCATGGACCAAGTATGGTTTATCGGTCCGATTGGTGCAAAAACAGGCGATATTGGATTTGAGGTTGCCTTCCCCCTCGCTGCCCTACTCTACTTCCCTCTTCGCACACTCGAGCTCCAGTATCAGAGCATCAACTAAATACCCTTGGCTCATGGAGATTTCCCCCAGAAATTGCATGTAGTATAAACTGGCCTGATTATCTTATTCCCGATTCTTTCCCTTTGTTTGCACCCTCAGCACCAGGATTGCTCTTTGAGTGGCCCATTTTTTTTCATTTTCTGAACACGTTTCGATGGTTTCCAGGGGCCACTCATCACATTAGCCTTGCATTTGACGGGGTTCGATCGAAGCACACCATCGTATCGATGCGGTTTTTCTTTTTGGTTGCACGTCCTCGTTTCGGCTCATTGCGACACACATGTTCCCTCCTTACCTACTTAGATTATGCTGCCAACACCAGCTCGACGATTGTTGTAATCGGCGGGACGTTGATCCGTTGTATCCATCTATCCATGGCGTACCCTGCTCCCCGAGGTGTGGCCGTACTGCAAGTATCTGGTTGGCCAGGCGCACATGCCCCAGGTCGGGCCGTACGAGTCCCGGCCACAGATCAAAAGCGCGTCCCTTCTTTCCAACTTCGTACCTCGTGTTACAACCTTGGCCACATTCGGTATCCCAACATTTTTCTTCTTCGGTTTTCCTTTCTTTGACCGTCCAGCCGACATGGCCGACGTAGTCGCACCATGCGTGTATCATGTCAATGTATCATTTTTGCATGTCTCGATTCGCTTGACGTTTGATCCACGTTCGCAGGGTCGTGGGTGTCGTGCCTTTTGCTCACAGAGTCGACCCGGTTAACCGGCAAGATCGGTCCTTGCGCGATCCAACCATGATGTTATTGAACCGGAAGGTACCCTGGAATATGTACATAGGGATATAGAGCGTCTTCATTCTCCTGCACGATGATAATTAAAAAGGAACGACACAGGGTCTGGTTGGGTGGTGTTTGGCTCGGCGCGCCAGGACAGACGTGGCACTAGGTTTACTTTTGGGACTTGGCGTTGTTGGATGACAGGACGCGCGTGCGTTTTCGATTCGAATCAGGCTCAGTGTTCAGTCACATGACGCACACGGCCGTCGTATCGGCGATCGTCACGGGACAAGTACCGGCCGGACGGAAAGACAAACGATGACGGACGGACAGACGATGGATGGATGGATGATAACCGATAAACAAGAGGGAGCACCCCGTTGCCTTGCCGTTATCTCGTTCCTCGTTCCTCGTGGTAAGTAGGGTGTGTGTCGCCTGGCGAGCTCGAGACCTGCGGTGGCAGACGGACGGCGGGTACCCGCGCTCGTGCCACTCCGGAACTCCAATTTCCGATATGAAGATAAGTTTGAGCGGTAATGATAAGTGGGTTGGAGCGTCCCGCGGAGAGTGGAGATGGAGATGAACGGATAGCGACGGCCCGGGTCGACGCACCGCGCGCACACGATTTCATTGGGGGCCGGACCCCAGGCTGGTGCATCCCGACGATAGGGATAGAACGCACTAGAAGCCATGATGATGTACGCCCAACGCCTCGGACGGGGCGGAATCCGAACTCGGATGTCAACCGATACCCGATGTCTACAAGCCAATGGGGATGACACGGACGTTTGACGGGCCGATGATAGGCTCTCCAAGAAAGTCACGGTTCGGGGACTGCGTCGGGTTCTGCCGAGGGCACAGCGTCTTCCGGCCATGTGCTGCGCAGCGCATCAGAGGAAGCAATTCGAAACGCGGGTTGTGGGTGTCGGTGGAATTTCCTCGGTCCCCCGCATCTGCACTTGGGGAAGAGGAAGCTAGGACGGTGGCAGACGGCGTGCCTGATGACCGTGTGACGGGCGCACAGCGTTTAATTTTAAGCGTGCGTTCGTCCACGGACACAGGCGAGGGGAGAGCGTCGTACACAAAGTCTGGTGGGACCAGAGATGTGACTCCGAGCAACGGCAATCGATCGGTATCAATCAGCCCAAACGTTGCCAGCAACTGCACCACTTGCGAGTGATTGATGCCGTGAATTCTTTTTCGCATTCCCACTGTGGATGCATTTTGTCAGTTTGATGGCGCTTAGGACGGATATGTCAGGCACTGCAACTGGGATTTCCTAGTCTCATAAAGCTAGCAGCCCGCATGACGAGCGCCCGGGATGGCACGTCACAACTCATACAAGACCATGGGCACAATTCACTCAAGACGGCAACATTCCGCCTCAGAAGGTGGCGGTTACCAACCAGATTCCCTATCGTATCCTATCTCACCTAACGAAAATGCCGTGGAAACACGATCTTCAAAAACGTCCGACTGCTCCAGAACTCGCCCAATCACTCACCGACCAAAAAGCATGATTTTCATTAATCACCCAGAGGTTGTGATGTCGGCCGTACTGCGCTACTTGTCCTCCAAATCGAGCATTTGTAATGCGCTGTTTATGCGGTCCAGGCTAACCTGAAGCGACAAAATGGCCATCAACGGTTGTTCTGCGTGGACATAACTTTGGGTCACGTTTTGTTCGTCAGGCCACGTATATGTACATGACACACCTTCTCCGGCGGTGTTATCATCCAAGAATTGCCGAAGGGGTCTAAGAATCGAACCTTGTACGCTCGTAACGTTACTCCCAGACCTTACCCCCGTCTTTGTGGCGTACCGTAAGATGGGAAAGAAAATAAAGCCCGCCGTGCAGCAGGACGCACCTTGTTTTCTCGATCTCGTTGCAAAAGGACGTAGTAAAACGAGAGACAATCGGCGATGCGCAATAATTCAAGCGATTGAGCGAGCTCCTCTCTCGTCCATTTTTCGCTGAGGAACGTTGTGGGATTCGGTCTGAACAGCACGCGGCCAAATATGTGCAGTAATTCTGGGGACGCGAACGGATTCCGAGATGCACGGTCTGGAGGGAGCGCCAGCGCTTCCAAAACAGCTTCTTTGACGAGGCCTACGGCCGGACCTCGGATCTGAGGGAAGTCTTCGTCCATAGTGAGTTTCAGTAATATTTCGAGCCTCGGAGGTGGTGGAAGCCTAGACAATGTCAAGGACAGCAATCGTAGATTCAGCTGCCTGATGGTCGGGTCGAGATGGGTGCTGGCCAGCGCTGTGAGTACCGTGCACAGTGGGGGGACAGTGTCTAGTGATATGCTCATGCTCTCCTGGGTGAGGAGTCGGAAAAGCAGGAACAATGATTCGTCGAGGAGCACGTTCATCTGCAAGGCGCTGACGAGTAGTTGATAGAGGTCCGACGGAACAAAAGGGGACAGGACCGCCGGAGGCCTCGAGTGCGCCAGATATACCAAATCACTGAACGAGCTGGGTTTCCACCGTGTTTCCTGCAACGACTCTCCCAGACTTTCAAGTGCGAGCTGCATGCACGCTGTGACACGCCCAGTCTCCCTGATCTACCCAGACGTACCTGGACTTCGAGCATCGCACCTTCTCCCTCTTGCCATCCTTCATTTACGGAAGATTTCACGAAAAACCGAGGAAAGTAGCTCTCGGCAGCCCTTACAGCTAGAGATGCCTGGATCGATGGCGCACAGCTTACGACGGTCGTGTCAAGCAGCTCGCGAAGACGGCTCTGGGAAAATATCAGCTGTGATTTCATAAGAAGCGAAATGTAGACGACCTTGACTTCTTGTACTCCGTTGGCATCGGTGACCGCTGATGCCCAGATGCTCAACGACTTGACGAGGCGGGCTGCTTCAGTAACGAGTACGCGACCTTCCCCCCTTGTGGCGAGTGGCGAGACGGAGGGGATTAGCGCAGCGACGTTCTCCAGGACGGGAGAACATAGTTCGAGGGCGGATCTCTTTCCGAGTCTCGATCGAGAGATAGCTGTCCGTTTCATTAGTCGATCAAAGCACTTCTGGTCATCAAGGGAGCAGAAAAACCTGGCAAGCAAAGCACAAGGATACCGATGGCTCTCTGTACGAGGTCAGGGTTGTTTTCTTCCCTCTCGTCATCGTCCTGATTCAGACACGTCTGCAAGTACTCGATCGCCTCTTGAAGAACGATCGTAACTTCCTTCGGGCTACTCTTGAGTGCACAGTCGCGGATCATGTCCATGGCGCCATCGTAGCGACAACGAAGCAATATCGGAAGAACATCGAGGGGTTCCTACAACATTCATCGGTACCGATACGAGGTAAAAGAAAGGAGCAGAAAATCACTAGATACTCTGCGCACTCGTATCGAGAGATAGCGTCGTGAATCTGCTTGAGCGTCACTGCATCGGACTGTTCACTCGCAGCAAGCAAGATGAGCTGGGAAATAGAGTGCGTGCATGCCTGGAGAAGTGATGTAAACCGCCCGACGCCGTAACGACAACCTAAAAGCTTACTTCGTCGGTGAGATCTGGCGGTAGTCCCAGAGCTTGCAAAAAGGACGACTTTTGTGTGTTCATCCCTGTTCGTGTGGCAGTGTACCCGGCAGTTGGTGTCGATTCCCACTGGCCCCTGAGAGCTACGACTTGGAACAGACCGTGATGGACACGGAAAGAGGTTATCACACACAGTGTACGGGCGTGGCCCTCCAAACCGTCCAACGCCGTGCGGCCGATGAGGACATCACCCTGTTCGGTGCCTGTTTCTGTCCCTTCGTTCAGCGCGTATGGGTCACGCTCGAATATCTCGGCATTCCCTACAAAGTACGTTTCGCCATCGTCTTCAAAGATGATCCTAGTTCACCCTACGATAACCCTAGTATTGTACGTGGTCTGGTGTATGGTCATGGGCTGAACACCGAGCGCTTGTGTCCCCTTGATAGATGAAGTCGATCCGTACAGGAAACCAAAGGAACTCCTCGATCTCTCTCCCAAGGGCCTGGTCCCCGCGCTGAGGCTCAATTATTACGATCCGCCTCGCGCGTTGAACGAGAGCACCGTCATCATGGAATTCCTGCAAGAGTTCGTGTCGTCCACCGTTCCCACCCGAGATCGTGTTCACACCGTCTTGTTCTTTCATCCAGCCTCGCATCCACATCGACCAAACGATCTCTCCTCCCGCCCATCTCAGACCCATGTGCGCACTCAACCTCCCTCTCCCGCACACACTAACCCACTAACCCACCTCTCAGACGCCCGCGCGCTCGTCCGCCTCCAATCAGACCACATCAATCGCACGCTCGTACCCGCCTTTTATCGCTTCCTCCAAGCACAAGACCCAGCCGCCCAAGCCGCGGGCGGAAAGGAATTCACAGATGCCATCGAGACGCTCGTTGGGCTGTTCGAGCGTGCGGAGCAGGTCGGGGGGACCGGGCTGTGGAAAGAAGGGGGCGAGCTCGGGTGGGCAGACGTCATGGTCGCACCTTGTGAGTATGCCAGCTGGCGACTGATGGTATTTCAACCCGTTCAACGCTATGATTCATCAGGGATTAACAGGGCGACCAACGTCCTCAAACACTTTCGCGGATTCGAGATGCCGAAAGGACCCAAGCTCAACGCGTGGCTGAACCGGCTGTTTGAGCACCCTGCGTTCAAGAGTACTTGTAGCACGGAAGACCTCTACCTCGACAGTTACGGAAGGCAAGTAGCCTCGAGATCCCTTCGTGTTTGTTTATGGCGCTGATTCAGCATATAGGTATGCCTCCAACAGACCGAATACTAGCCAGGTTGCAAACGCGATCAACACTGGAAGGGGCTTGCCTTGAAAGATCGGATCCTATCCCGGCGAATAGTGGTGCAGAATGATCGGCATCGAGGATATTCAAGCTAGCAATCGTGAATCAGACGTATTTTTTTCGTTTACTGATGTACTTCGAAGCAAGGTGCCAAGTTCTTGTATACATTGAATCGCCAGCTACGCTTAGGGGATCGCATTTAGCAAACAGTGCCAACATTACAACTTACAGACCGGTCTTCATAAAATCGTAGCAATCGTCAAGGATCCGTCGCTCCATCAACACCTCTCAAAGACACGGTATAAATCTGGGAGATTGGCCACCTGGACAACGTCGTTTTCCAGCAACGATCGTGGTGCGACCAGGAACTTGCGCATTGCTTGGAACAAGATATGCTCGGTTTGCCACGTCGCCGCCTTTGCCTGAGCACGCTCGCCATCGGGTACCGAGGGTATGAAGTGGGACGGGGAGGGCGAGTAAAAGTACGCGAGCTCGCGCATGAGCGAGAAGAAGCATTCCTTTTCTGCTTGCCACTGTACCTAGCCAATCCCTCGTAGTCAGCCTTGGGCTCATCCATGGGGGAAGACAACATACCTGTGGCCCGAGGCGCATGAGGAAGACGGGTAACTTGTTCAGGTCAGGGGTGTACTCTTTCAAGAGATGCGGCAAACTCTCGATCTCGCCCTCTGAAGTGATACTGATCTCAAAGTATTCGGCTAGCATTTCACGGCGCGTGAGCAGCGTTTTGGCGATGCGCTGGGGACGGTCAAGGGTGAGTTCCAAGCGGCTTAGAGAGAAAGGGACACTTGCGTCTACGACCTCGTTTTTGCTTAGTCCACTCTTTTCTGTCCCCGGTTCTGCGTCCACGGCGAGCTTCAAGAGAGTGCGAAGGGGTGGAGGAGGGTCTAGCTTCAACCGACGATAACTACCGAATTGGAGGAGCGCAAGCTGGTAGAACATCTCCTCGCTATGTACACGCGCGTCAAATTAGGAACGGGAATGGTGCACAATAACGTGACGTACGCCAAAGCAGCATGGTTGAGAAGGTATAGTTTCGTATTATGCTGGACCAGCGACAGACACCGATAATCGTCCACGATCCCGACGAACGTATGCTTCTTTATTATCTCGGTCAGGTCTGTCGCGTCAACTGAGCCTCGGTCGTCGCATTTGTGAATAAGGCGACGAACCGTGGTGCACGTTCTTTTGGACTGATTTCCTGAGCTCCAGGATGGAAGTGAGATCACAACTGGACTGGGGTATATCACGGAGGCCAACTGCTTTCTTGGACACGTCATCGCCGTCAGAACGCGAGGGGTTCAATACTGGGATCATCGATTCAAGAGTACGATCGTGGACTGAGGTGCGGACTTTGTGATGTGAATACTGTTTCGTAGCTAAAGAACGATGAGCAATAACAAGACCGGAATGCTGGAAAGCATACGATGAGAGGCTGAAGCGGGACGTTCCTCCTCCTCCTCCTCTTCTTCAGCCTCTTCTTCATCTCTCGCCTTCCGCTTGCCTGCCACATTCGATTCGCTCGCGCGGCCAGTAAGTAATGTCTGAAGACTGTCAAAGACAATCACCGAGCAGTACGGCTCAGGCTCACCTGATATTCAAAGGTCCTGGAATGACTTTGGCTGATCTTTTGCTGTATAGCGTCTGATATACGCTCCGTTATTGCATCTTCGTTCAAAAAGATAACCTCTCGTTTAGTAGGGTGTACATTCACATCCACAGAACGGGGATCTATCTCGAGGCTGATGTTTTCAATACGTGGGTTTTCGTGGTGAATAGTTTCTCACACCTGAGATATACAAATGGGAATGCGCCTTTGGGCAGTACCCCGCTGTACACACTTTCGAGGGCCCGTTTGATGCTGGATGACTCGACGAGGCGGTCTGCGACATCAGAAGTGACCAAATTAACCAGCATGCGTCCCACGCCAAGGTTGACTTACGGTTAATGAAAAGCAAGAATACGGTCTTCTTGGCCTGGTAATTTGGGCTCGTGCAGTAGACCTCAGCGGACCATTTTTCAGTGTCATCAACCTCACCTGACTCAGCGCGCCGTGAAGTTCCGTTAGTGGGTGAGGAGACATCGACATTTAAGAGTTCTTTCGCTATGGCATGACCATATAGGAGACGAATTGCCTGGTCGGTGGATGTGGGGGAAGTAGATAGTTCTGGGGTCGAAGATCCGGCCTGAATGGTGCAATTAGTACGGAGAAAGGCACCCCATTGACTCGGCGCACCTTTTTGCAAAGGAATGCCACCCTTGAGTTATGAACCGCATATTTGGTCACGACATCGAGAATTCTCGCGTACTCTTCGGACGGGCTACGCAACGCCGATAAACGAGTGGGCGTGTTATAAAACATGTCCTCAATCTGACCTAGTTAGGACTGATGGAACAAAGAGTCGTCAAAAGGAGCATACAACGATGGTAGTTCCGTCATTTCCGGCGCAAGGTTTGGGATCCGGGGTTTGACCTGCTTTGGGGGGAACCAGCACGCCTTCGGAGTAGCATGCTCTGCACGAGAGCGTTGAGTAGATTATTGACGAAAATATTGAAGTACTTACTTCCAAGCGCAGGCGTCGGTTTTCGTTTTCGTCATGACGGACATGTGGGCCACATGGGATATGGACGCCAACGCTTCGCCGCGAAAACCATAGGTGGTTAGTCGAGACAAGTCGGAAAATGTTTTGAGTTTTGAGGTCGTGAACCGCTCAGCGAGGATGGGCAGGTCGGATTTCTGTCAAGAGTAAGCCACGCGAAACGACAGCGAGAGATAAGCGCACGCACGCGTATGCCACTGCCGTTGTCTTGAACCTGAAGCAATTTCATTCCTCCGTCTTTGACGGTAATGCGAAGTGATGTAGCACCAGCATCCAGACAGTTTTCAAGCAGTTCCTTCAACGCGGACGCCGGTCTGTGTATGATCTTTCTGACGAGTGAGCCAACCCGAACCTGATGGAAGACAATGCAGACACGTACCTCTCCCGCGGCGATGCGATTTATGAGTGACTCGTGGAGCCTTTGTATGGGCAAAGGACCGGGTGGAGGTTGCGAGTCGTCATGGTCTTGCTCACCCATACCGTTCGACGCCATGATGGTAGCGATACCTCGCAAGAGTTGCAGTAATTACAAAGACGCGTCGACCCCTCGGCGTAGCGTTGGGACGAGGATAGACTGCAAAAGCCATCGTCGTATTGGAAACACTGATGCTCGTGTGAATTGGAGCCAAGAGCCAACTTGCACCAGATTTCACCACAACATGGCCACCTCCGTTCTCTCTGCAGTGCTTCCACCTTCGTCATACGGTCTCTCGATGCTACCAGTAGACAAGTACCGCGGGGCAGTCGTGGAGGTGCGCACAGTCATTGTACGGCCGACACCGAACCTATCGATCACTTCCAGGATCTCCAACTACCGCCCGCTTTCTCACTCCCGGCCGACGAATCCATCTCGCGTGCCATCGAACTTGCTTACGAGCGCGATTTCTCTCACATACCGTGATTAGCTTCTGCTCTGCGGACCTTGATTGATATTTACCCCTCGCTCGTAGGGTGCTCGACAAGAATAGACGCCCGCTTGGTTACGTCGATGCTGCTGTACTGAAGGAGAAATGGCAGGCGGGGAATGCAAATCCAGTACGTTCCTTTCTCACCTCGCTCGAGCATCTCCTTTTTATGTCCACTCGCGACTCGCGCTTCCTTTAGAATGATTCCATCAAGGAATATATGACCACGTTTAAACGCAATGCGTCGCATCCGTACACTATTGTCACACCCGATACACCTCTCGCCGAGTTGGCAGAGTTTCTGCGTGACAACATCTTTGCGTTAGGTGAGGCAACTCAGATATTCTCAGCTGCACAATGTAATTAACAGCGATCTAGTGACGGATTCGAACAGAAAGTTTGTCCTCGCCGTTGCAACCTCACAGGATTTGGAGGTGGGTGTCCTATGCGTTCTTCGTTGAGACGCGCCTTCCCACTTAGTTTTACTTTGCTCTCACAGAATTTCGTTTCTCGCCGAGGTATATGAGGATCGGTAACATCATATTTTACTATCATGACACATCTTGTATATCAGTTCTGATCTCACGAGTTGCATCTTTGGAATACACGACTATTCATCATTCACGCCCATCCAGATCGTCAAAGAGTGCTTCTTAGCTTGTATGGAGTTTCCACTTACCATGTCCAGAACATACTCCCAATGATGCCTTATTGGGGAAAACACGTATGGATGCCATGAAAGGTTCGTCACATTAATGATCTATTTCCCGCTCTTCTACCGCCCCAGAGAGCGATTTCGCTTCCTCGGCGCCGCTGGTAGCGGTGGCGCAACTTAATCCAATTCTCGCATTCTCCATGCAGCATGGCTGAGGAAGCAGGGGGGCTCGACGGCTCCTCCCTTAGTGACGAGTGCTCATACCAGCACTGTAAAAGGGTTTCATGATCTTGGTGGGGTCATGGCCCATGGTATGGGTTAAAGAGTGAAGTAGGTGAAAAGGTACCGATAGGGTATGCTCCCTTTTTTTCTCCTTTACAACCCAGTTACACTGCTTGATAACTAAAATTCGGTTTCAGTGATGTACATCCTCCGTCGGCTGTACCTTACCAAATGGTACAGCTTATGGTTTCATTGGGCTGTGGTCACGGGTTGGTTCTTGAATTATTTCAATCTTCGCTTGATACGTACTTGATTATCCTCTAGCCGTGCTGCCGCCAATTTCGTGATTGAGGAAACTTACACCTGGACTCGCATTCGACACTGGCGATACCTAAGTTTTTCGGGTAAAAACTGACTTCTGGACCTCCAACGTGTTGCAATGGATCGATTGTTTGAGGACACCATTCGCGAGACACACGGACTGCAAGTCTAGTGGCAGCTTGGACTCGGAGGACACCAGTCAGGGAAAGACACCTTGGAAAAATGGAAGAAAGAAAATGGGATTTTGGACCCATGGCTGACTAAAATCTTCAGGGTGTCCATTGTTTCGTTCCAAAGAACACAAGGTTCACAAGTCTCAGCTGGCTCTCTTCTTTAACAACATCTTAGAAGTCGTGTGTGATTTATGTCAGGCATCATACTTGTAAGTTTTCATGACTTACAGCCGACGACTCTTTCGCGCTCACCCAATGCTTACTGGTAGCGAATGGAAATCCACGAGGAAAGAACATGCATTATACATAGGACTCGCCAAGGAGGCAGCCGCCAACTTGTGCCGTGCATCCGCGTTCTCGGATCTTTCATCTACATCTACCTCACCATTTTCGCGGCGGGCCAATTACCACTCACCCCTTTGATATCCATGAATCACCGCAGGAGTTCTTGCTCATTCTGTTTGGGGTTTCCCTCGCGGATTGTTCTTCCCTTGGGTTCGATACTTCGATCCGCTGGTGTGGTCAACCTGAGGGACCGCGGCTGGAAAACAGGGACTCCCAGCTCCCGCACGACGAAGACAACTATGGAGAATGTGCGTCCAATATTTCGGACTCGAGCATGGGTAAAGCATCTTATCGAATCAGATGAGGAGGACGAAGATGACCCGGAATTTCATGGGCCGGGCCGGAAGCCGACTTTGACGAGATATCTAGTGACACCAATAACATGGAAGACGAAGGCGTCAAACTCAATCTGAACGAACGGGAGAGGAGGAGTAAGTGGGCCGAGGTCACCGACAGGCGTGGACAAACCGCCAAGATCTGGCTCAGGAGCCTGCTCTATATTTCCGACGGATTTCTTGGTCGAGGAACCACAGTCTACGAGGGTTTGGTGGGCGATTCTAACCCGAGCGTTGCAGGCCAAATCATTGCAGTGAAGGATTCATATGTTGATCCGCTCAGGAAATACACTAGAGATATACTTCTACGTATCTTGGAAGACCATGGCATCCGGGGAGTTTCTTCGCTTGTCTGCGAGGAACAAGTCAAAATTCGACTCCTCGACCATGCCCTGCGCACGAAGGTTTCTTGTAACCATTCTACCCACTTCCTTCGATCTATCCTTTTGTCTTTCCATTTTCGCCTCCGTATTTTATCTCGTTATCCGTCCTGTTGGTAGGCTCATCACCGAGTTTTCTTCCCTGTTCGAGCTCGTGGTTGCATTCCTAGATCAGTTGGTTGGTAAGTAGGCTTCCACTCTCGTTCTTAAACATCCCTCACCGAATTATAGCACACAAGGATGCTTTCGAGCTAGCCGGCATTTTGCACCGTGACATCAGCGCTTCCAATCTCTTCCTTGTAGAACAGCTCAGAAATACCCACGAGGTATCACTCAGAAGACGACCGGAATCGTCTGGTCAAAAGAATCCAATCCCTGAAACGCCACGGCTTACTTGGAGATTGGGCTATGCCATGCCTGTGCCAACTCGTATCTCCCCAGCCCGGACGTTCACAGCTGCAATACCTACTCACCCCCTTCTGGCGTCCACTTGGCAGCCTCTGTGGTGCTATCCGATAATTGTGTCCCCGTCCGAAAGATTGGTACCAGTGCGACATCGCAACCTGAGGATGTTTCGGATCCCTTGAAGGACGACGAGATGTGATTTTGAAGGGCGAAGATGCCCCTGACAAAGGCACGCACCAAACGATCGACACGTGCATGCTATATCGCACCGTAAGTCCGCTTTGGCCGTGTCCTACGAGCTGACTGACGTAAAACATAGGGTACTTGGCCATGGATGTCTGCGGAGCTTGTCATGGCTAAACCCAGCTGGTCACGCACACGACTTGGGGTCTTTCTTCTACGTCCTTGTTGGAATATGTGTCTCGTATGATGAACCCTCGAAACTCAAGTCCGAGGAAGACCTCACGCAGTACGACATATTCAACACTTGGGAACCGAGTGTGAACAAAGCAATCTTTATTCAGTCTAACATGACCTGGACTGGATACGTCATGAAACACATATCGTCATACTTTAAACCACTCATCCCGCCTTTGGAACACCTTCGAGAGGACATTATCCTCCCTATGTACTCCGACTATGAAGGGAAATTCAGACACAAGACTGAAATCAGCCACGACGGTTTCAAGTCTCGCTTCCACAGACCCAAAACGAGTCGTCTGGACGTGACAAAGCGGCTTTGCTAGCAAAGACTACATTGCCGTTGGAGGAGCATTCAGTCGTCGTCCTTTCTCGTACTCCGCCCCCAACACGGAGGAACCTTTCCCAGGAATGTCTCGGCTTGAATTCCTCTCAAAGTGATTCGACTTCACACTTCGACGCCGCGACCACGGAGATGATTCTGATGAACACACCACCCAAACCTTTGAAGCGTCGCTGATTGTCGACTCGGGTCATTTCCTATTCCCGTCACGCCGATAGTGGTAGTGTCGACCCTCCCAACCGGCGGCGTCAGAGTACGGGTGTTCTAGTCGTTTCGCGGCGTGGTTTGTGACATTGCGGTTGTTATGCTCGATATTGATGTAATCCCTTGCACGTGGGTATGACGCAGACGCACTACCAATTGGACCGACTTCAACGAGGCACAAAAACACAGCGCGCTCATGAGCGAGTTGAGTACTAATGTAGTCGAAACGCACTTGACAAAGAGAGCCGCTTATATACATTTCTTTCGAGCGGTGCTTGTGGAAATGTCGCATGCAAGTATGTGGTAGATACTACTCGACGCATCAGCTGAATTACATCCACAACTCATATCGTACAGCAATTTGCACAAAGACAAATCAAAGTATAGAAATTACGAGAGCAACAGAACACACATAGCAATACAAAAAGAGGAATCGTGAAATAGGATGTATACAATCCATACCACATCGGAACGCCGTCAAGACTTTCTCGGCCGCATCGTACTCTTCTTTACATGTTTGCTTATCTTTTCCTTCTCTCCCATCAACGCCGTTGCCCCACGCTGGACAATTTCGTGACTTACCTGTGCCTTCACTCTTGCTTTCCGGCCAAACTTCTTCTCTCGTTCTGATGGTTCGCCGCCGTCCTCTTCCTTGTTGCTTTCCTGCCCTGCTTCGGTCGGTACGGAACTAGACCGTCGCGGAGACGTCGCCTTTTCTGATGGATCAAGAACCGACTCCACATCAGACGCTGATGCTTCTTCTGATTCAGATTGATCACTCGTCCACCGCGCTGACTTTTGCGTCTTCGCACGCCTGTTAAGAAACGTCACGTCAGCGGGGAACTCATACTCCGTCTCGCCCAGGAACACAAGAACCCACTTTGGGGCCCCGTTTGCTCGAGCTCGAGCTCGAGAAGCCTTGCGTTTGGCAGGCGGGGATTTACCCTCCCTCGTCTCCCTTGGCTCCCGCTTCTTCTCCTATAGATCAGGACGTCAACGGATCATAATCGCGTGTAATTCGATTTTGGACATGCCTTTGTGGCTCCCGCGGGTTTGTGTCCCCTGATCTCCTTCAACCAAGCGATGGTTTCCTCGGACAGGTATTGTGTTTTGACCACCTGGGCCGCTTCTCAGTACGATCCCTCCATATAGATTACACCGTACCTTGGCGGCAGCTTCTGGATTCGGAAGCCCGCGCAGAATATCCGAGGGCAGCTTCACTTTACCGGGGTAACTCTGAAGGATCCATGAACGAGCTTGCGCACGGGCCTTGATCAGCTCTTGTGCGAGCTCTGCCGTCGTATAGAGGTTCTAGATTTAGTGATATATAATATGCGGTCAACAAATGTTCGCAGGTCGAGCGAGATATCGTGCACCTCGCTGTATGTATGCGACTCCGAGTCGCGCACGGTTTTGGCTTTCATCGCAAGGTGGTAAAGCAGCGCAATGTTTTCAGAATTCGCGATCAAATCGAGATAAAAATCGATATATCTAGGGGCAAGATGGTCGCGTAAGGTTCGACCCAACCGAGGAAGGATGGGAGCCTACTTGGCCATTTCCTGCATGTTTTCGTGTGCAGTAGAAAAATCGGGGTGGTGCGCGAGGAGATGAAGAAGACGGATGAATATTATTTCTAGTTGATCGACGCGTGCAGCGGGTGGGATAGACCTCGAGATAAACGAAATATAAGCTATGGCCTGGAAAGGGTTCAACATCGAGCCCCATTTCCCGCAGACCAGCACTCACCCTGTCTCGAACATCAGCCTCGGGATCGTGAATCGTCAGGAAGGGTATCGAGTTAAAGCGTGGCGGGAGTTTACGGGCGGTTAGCAGAGACACGAGCTTCGTTAAAAAGATTATTCGGACATTGTAACATGGGTCCTGAGCAGACCCATATCAGCATCGACGGATACTAGTTGAAGAGACTCCTTACCTGGACTGTGATTGCGAGCCATATAAAGTTGCTATTTATCACATTTGCAAATGTTTCGATGGTAGAAAGGTGTAAGAGTGACACGCTGGCTTGTAGTCGCATGCGGGCCTTCACCGGCGAACTAGGTGCACTACATCAGCCACGCATCCCAAGCCATATGTCTATTCGGGAACTAACCTATCTGTTGCGTCCGCCGAAAACGATCCGGAATGCTCGAGTAACGTCAAAAACATTTTAAGCGCAGGCGTAGCAAGGTCCAATGCAGTTTCGGCAGACGCATTGGCAAGACACCGGTTCCGACAGACCTTTAGCGCAAGGATCCTGGCCCTTTGTATTGGTGGCACGTCATGATCTTCCACCCAGTCGTTATCGACATCCATGTCCTCCTTGATCGACCAAAGCAGGTCAGCTCGCAACGAAGAAAGAATCAAGGTGGGGCATCCTCACTGGATCTTTCGGCCGCCGGGCCATAAGTAATTTCTTAATCAGGAATGCCATGATGGTGTCGCTCCTATGCTCAAACGCGTTGGGCTTGAAGCGTGCCATCTGCGCCAACACAGTCGTATGGGCAACGAGTTCCTCTGGCGTAGCGTCTGCAAGCTTTTCCGCGATGGACTTGACAGCCATGAGCAATGAGCAGGACCAAGCACCAACAAAGACACACACTTCAATGATTTCCACACAAGCATATTCATGACCCTTCAACGAAGCCAATAAGCGCACCGCAAACTTGGCGATCTTTGGGTTTTCTCCGAGCGCAAATCGCATTATGCGTTCCAGTGTTCGTCTAGTGCGTTGAACAACCACGGGTCATGTCAGCAAACTGCCTGAGATGGGGTCAAACAACATACTTGTCCAGCACGGCTTGAGATTCATCAACTTTCGCAACAGCTGCGAGTGCATGCATCCCAACCTCTACCAGAATCATGTTCTTCTCGTCAGCGATCGCCTTTGTGAGTTCGCTTACATGGGGTTTGTAGAGAATCGGACAATGTTTCGATATAAACGTTAGCAGTTGCTGGGCATGCTTCGATGACGGAGCCGACTTTTGGACTCGCTTGATGAGCGTCGAGATGGACGATTGGTTGGCGATGCGGAGCGTTGCCCGACGGAGGAAGAGGGTCATGGTCGGGAGGGTGGACTCGAGCGATTGCTCTACGCGCCGTAAGAACTCGTTCGAGGCTTTCACGATACTCTTCAGATCGGACTGGGGATCCATACATGTTTTGAGCAACTTGTAAAGCCTGTTCTCGTTAACCTTGGCAAAGTCATGCATATCCTCCGCTGCTTTCTGAGGATCAGGAAATTGGCCTGATATATATGGGAGGTTAATGTATTGAATACGACCCTGAGCATCACGTACGAGACAGGTGCTTGACCACGTTGTTTAAACGTTGAATAACTGCCTCCTCGTTTTCGTCGATCACACCACCCTAGCAAGCACCGATAAGGAAGACCAAGACGAGCATCCACAGAGCGCTTACGTTGTTCTGTATGCATGCATGCAGATAATGTTCATACATGGTGGGCCGACTATGAACGCTATCGATCCTCATTGCCCATAAATAACGAAATCGATCAACGCACTTTGCTTTAATTCCGCTCATACTCAGAATTGTGTTGACACCCATGTCGTCAAGATGTTGCATGATATTGAGCAAGTGATCTGTCCACGCTACCTCGTCAACCTCGACATTCTTCGATGTAGAGGCAGAAGCTGCGGAAGATGAAGGTAGAGGCAGAATAAAGTCGGCAATGACTTGCTCTGCGGCAGCTTTAGCCTCGGCCGTCATGTTGGAGATGTGCAGGATTTCATTAGGAATCCACCCGAAGTGCCTCACCGCAGACGAGTCACCATTCTCGCTGGATATCGATGAATCAAACGGCAAGAGGAACGGGGGGACATGACGTACACCTCCGGGTATGCGAGAGCGTATAGCTTGCCAAGTGCATTCATAGCCTCCACCCGAACGGCATGCTTCTTATCCATTCCGCGACCGGCAACTGCCCGGAGTTGGACTTCTGAGACATAGTGGAGTGCAGTCTCGTAATCGAGCTGAGAATACACTTTGCAAACCGCGGCACGAACTTTCTCGTCGGGGTCGAGGAGCTTGAGCTGAAGGGTTTCTATTCAAGCGCACGTCAAGATCGTCGCCTGCACTTATCGAAATGGGGCTTGCCTTCGACGGTCTCTCTGTGTTCAGGCAGGTTCAGGAGCAGTCCCTTGGCACTCTCGACGAGTTTCAGACGCACGGCGGCCACCTTGTCGTTTTTGCGCATCAACCATACGTTCCACGTCGTTGGATACTTTCTGATAAGATCGGGACCACCCTTTTCTGCAAACATCTCTCCCAGCGCTTGTGTGACGATCAACCTCACCTGAACTTGGTCCACACGAAGCTCTTCCTCGAGTTGTGGTATGACGCTGTGCAATAGGGATGGACACGACTTGCTGAGCTGTTTGACGAGCTCGTGAGCGGTGCGTATTTCATCAAAGTCGCCCTCCGACTCGAGGTCGCGTGAATTCGTGACGATGATGTCGGTGAAGTACTGGCAAACGTGACGTTGCAGCTTGTCCGATGTCGCGTTGCAAATCTGGACTGCGAGCCTGTAGGCAGGCTGATCGAAACGCTAAAGGGGCATCATGAACGATAGCGCATGAGCAATGTTGCTTCACGACGTACCGTATTCTTGTCCAAGAACTGCGCCATAATAGTATCCAAGACGTCGCTTGGGAGGGACTGACACTCATCGATGAGGGCGACGAGGATGTCGGCAATAAATAACTCTATCTTTTTAGCCATGTCGCGTCGTACGAGCGAAAAGAGCTCGCGAAATATTTCGTTCATGAGTTCGTCGGCATGTGGGAGATCGCACACGAGTACGACGCTCTTGACGGTGGAGAGGGACTCGAGGAGGTGAAAGTACTCGTTGTAATATGGTGCATCTGCACCTTTTAGACCCGCGGAAAGCTGCCTAAAGAAAAACTGAAATATGTCCTTGAGCTCGTTTTGGGTATAAGGGGCGTCCGGTGCGTATAGCCTGAGGATGTCCGCGAGACAGCACGCCGTGTACGACTTGACGCCTCTGTCCTTGTGGAGAAGGAGGGACGTATTGATGAGCTGCGAGCGCACAGATGCGAGGGAGTTGACCTCGACGAGCTCCTGGTCGAGTTCCGCGAGCTCGGTATGGAGGGCCTTGAGCTTCTTGAGGAGCGTGTCGGTGGGAAGGGACCTCCCGACGATCTTTTCGTTGAAGACGAGCTTCTTGGACGGCGCGGTCGCTGTGCGCGTTTGTGCCACCATCGTCGTGGGCGTCGACAGAGACGATGAGCGGGACGTGATCAGCGTTGGCAAAGTGTCGCTTGACGGTCAACGCGTCTGAGCGCGTCCAAGACCCTGAGCCGGTCGGAGTTTTATTCCATGTTCAAGCTCCGACCATCTAGCCTGTGGGTGGACCGTTGCTGATCCGTGCGGGAGGGTTGCGGAGGTCGTCGAGATCGTCGCCAGATACGACCCGCTCGCGGTCGTCGTCGTCGAGAACGGGCACGGTGCGTTGCAGACAGGGCTCGACACGACACGGTGTATTTAAACTCCGACAAGCCGGCAGATATCTCGGTCCTACACGCCAGCGCCGCATTGAAGTCGCTGGTCGTCGATCGCTGCATCCACGACGGGAACGTGTCCTAGTCCAGTACCACCATGACCTCCCAACAGCTGGCACAAAAGGAGCGCAAGCTCTTCACGGAGCTGCTGCAGGCGTATGAACAAAAGCAGCTCTCAAAAGGACGCAAAACCGCAGACCAGATCCTCAAGAAACACCCCCAGCATGGCGGTCAGTTCATTCTCGTTGCTTGCTGTGCCTCAAACTTGAATTGCCATAGAAACCATGTGCATGAAGGGTCTTATAATGGTACACCTTGGCGAGCGCGAAGCGGGTATAGCCCTGGTCAAGGACGGCATGCGAAAGGACCTCCAATCGCATATATGCTGGCACGTTTGGGCCCTCATACAAAAGGGAGAGCGCAATTACGAAGAAGCACTCAAATCATACTCGATGGCGCTCAAGATCGACAAGGTGGAGATACGCGCGACATGTCTGCGCAGCGCATTGACCTAGTGCATCCAGGACAACTTCAACATCATCCGAGAAACGTCCATCCTCCAAACGCATAGCCGCCAGTACGAGGCCCTTGTCGAGTCGCGTCTCCACATGCTCCGTCTGCGTCCTTACTCGCGTGTCCACTGGGTCGGTGTGGCAATCGCGTACAAGCTAGCCGGCAACGTGGCAGAAGCAAGACGTTACATGGACCACATAGAGGGTTTCTTGCGGGTCTGTTTCGATCATCCTTGTCTACCGTCCCGATTCATTTTGCCTCTTAGAACGTTTCTTCTCGCGATCCCGAGTATGGTGAACTGGTTTTCTTCCATATCCGTCTCATGGAAGAGTTGGGAGAGTACCAGGAAGCCTTGTCTTTACTTGAAAGAAAGGTAAAGGATGGAATGCTGATCGACCGTCCCACAGTTGCCGAATGCAGAGGTAAGCAGTGACCGTTTCCTATCCTCGGACTACTGATCCCGGCCACAAGCCCGTCTTTTCGGAAAATTAAAGTCGACGCCTGACGCAGACAGCACGCAGAGGGAGGAATGGGAAGAATCAGCCGACCGATCATGGAGAGAACTGATCGAGAGAAACCCCGACGGCCAAGACTACTACAAAGGTCTCCTCGCCAACGCTGGCATCGATCTTGGTAACACGCACCATACTCGTCTTTTTGGCGCGGTCTGATACCCCGAAAGACAGCCTGACGGACGAGTCGCGCACAAAAGCCCTGAACACCCTCGAAGAGCTCGCGTCCAAGTACTCCAAGGCGAACGCCCACCTGCGGCTAGCCCTGACCATCGCACAAGGTCAGCCGAGATTCGTTTGCCAACCGAACCCTGTAACCCGTTTGCAGGTTCAAGGTTCAAGGAATTGGCAAAACCCTACATCGAGCGGGCACTCCAGAAAGGAATACCCTCACTTTTCAGCGACCTCAAAAAGCTGTATTCTGACCCGTTCAAGCTCCAGTCGATCCAGGAGATTGTCGAGGACATCCGCTCGAAAATCACCCCGAATGATCAGGCGCAGCCATCGGCATCCTCTGATCCCACAGAGTATCTCTGGACGCTCTATTTCCTCGCCCAGCATTATTCCTCGCTGGGACAATACGAAAAGTCGTTAGAGATTCTCCACATGGCGATGGAACATACACCGACGTTACCTGAGTTGTACATGACAAAAGCACGCGTGCTGAAGCGGGCCGGAGATCCTTATGGAGCCGTGTATGCCATGGAGGATGCGCGAAGACTCGACGGCCAAGATCGGTATGTGAACACCAAGTCGGGTAAATACCACATGCGCGCAGGGATGATCGAAGAAGCAGACAGCATCCTGGGGTTATTCACCAAGGTTGGGTTTCGCACGCAGCGTCCCGCCTACCGCTGATCGCCTTTGTAGAGACACACGCCCGCAGGCATAGACTTGCTCGAGATGCAGGCGCTGCATTATCTCGCGGAGCTGGGTGATGGACAGAGACGGTTGGGCAGGTACCACAATGCGCTCAAGACGTATTACAATATCCAAAAGGTGCGGGCTTCGCCGTCCGATGCGCTCAGGCGGCGCTACAACTTGGCTTTCAGACGTTCAGCTATTTCCGCGAGGAGAATTACGACTTCCACATGTACTCGCTCCGTATCAGCATGCTCGGCTCTTACCTCGCGTGCGTCGATGCCACCCCATGCGTCCGAGACCAGAAAGGACTCACCCCGCTTTTGCAGCATGCTGGGATGGGAAGACCGTCTCCCGTCTCACCCTAGATATATCCATGCCGCCGTGTGGAGCGCCCGAGTAACGCCCCCCGTTTCCGCACGTATCCTGCACTGACGAGTCTTTGCCAGATATGGATCCACCTCCACGACGATCCATCCACACTCAAAACTCTCCAGCCACCAAGTATGCCTCACTCCCGCACAATGCCCACCGCTGACCGAGCTCGTAGCAGAACCCACGTCCGAGGTGTCCAAGAAGGAGCGTAACAAGGCCAAGAAGGCAGCACACAAGGTCGTGGACCCGAAAGACGCTGACGATGCAAGTTCATACAAGGGTGAATTCAGGCATCGTTCTGTTAGTTTCCATGCATACAACATCACCTTCCGGTTCGTAGTGCGCGCCGCGACGAAGCCGAACGAAGACAGGGGGTTGGAGGCGCCGGCGCCGCCGGACGACGACCCGGAGGGGCTGAAGTTTGCTGCGGCGGACGATCCGCTAGAACGGGCGAGCAAGTTTCTTGGGACGCTGGGCGACTCTGGGAGGGATAGTTTGGATGTGAACGTGACGGTATTTGACGTTGCGATACGGCAGAGTGCGTGTCTGGACGGACGGCTGATGGTAAAGCTGACGTTGTCGCAGAAAAGTACTTGAAGGCGGCACGGGCGCTCCGGCGCGCACACACGTGCGATCCACAGCATCCCGAGGTGCATGTCCGCACCGTGCAGCTGGCAAGAACAGGTGAGCGTCCGCGGTCTCGCTAATGCATCGTACTGATCGTGGTCCGCCGCAGTGGCCGCGGGTGACGTCCTCGAGCCGATCAAGTCTGTCCTCGACGAATGCATGGCCGTGCTCAAGCCCACCGAAGTGTCCCTGGATGCGTTCAACTCGCAGTACTTACAGCAACACGCGTCGTCTGCACCTGCCGTGCTCGCGGCTGCCAAGGCGTCGCACTTCTTGGACGCGCCGAGGGAGGAGGTGGAGAGTGTCTTGTTCACGACGCTCACGGACGATGTTCAGCTCGGTCTCAAGGTGCGTGTCATCTCGCGTATCGTTTTATCTCGTTGATCGACGTTGGTCAGGACGCGCTCGAGGTCGTAGCGTACCTGCAACATCTCCAATCGTCACGTGCGGACGAGTTCCGAATAGCGTGCGATGCCAGGTTTACGCTGAGCAAGGTGTTCAAGAGTGACGAGGAGCAGGCTGCGCTGAGAGGACAGAGCGTTCACGCGGGGGATGAGAACGGGGTAGAGACCGTGTTTTGATTCATTAGATCTGTGTATGGAATCGTCTTTGCTTTGGTATAACTCAGGGCAGGTTACTGGAGAGCGTGGGAACTTGACCGGGAAATGCCGATGACAGGGTGAGGATGCGAGACGGTTATCGAGCGAGCGACGACGCTCAAGACATCTCTCTCAACATGGTAAGCCCAGTCTCTGACGTGTAATGCGGCGTGTTTTCGTGCTGGGGACACGCGGTGCGAACAAGAGGACGAGCGGACGCGGTGGATGGCAAGGGGGTGGTATGGATGAACGGGTCCCCGCACGACGTATGCGCTCGTATTCCATCGCTCACGCACTTTGACAGACCAAGAAAAGAAGAAACGGTGGTCGCAACAAGAAAAACCGGGGCCATGTCGGATTCGTGCGGTGTTCCAACTGCTCGCGGTGCGTCGCCAAAGACAAGGCGATCAAGCGGTTCACGGTGCGAAACATGGTCGAGAGTGCGGCCGTGCGTGATATCAGCGAGGCGAGCGTGTACCCCGGTGGGTTCTCTCGCCCTGTTTCGCTGACTGGTACTGATTTGGTGTCGTCGGACGGAACAGAGTACGTCATTCCAAAGCTGTATATCAAGCTCGCGTATTGTGTCTCGTGTGCTATTCACTCGCATGGTGAGCGGTTCGTGATCCGTCCGTGACGATGACCGAGTCGGTATGACAGTCGTTCGCGTGCGATCACGCGAGGGTCGTCGCAACCGCGCGCCACCCCCGCGTATTCGGTGGAAGGACGGCAAGAAGGTGAACCCAGCTGTTGCAGCGGCCGAGGACGCCAAAGCTGCGGGTGCAGGCAAGACATGAGATTGTCAGAGCTGTGTATGTACCGCGTGCATCCAAGTGTTTCGTCGTGTAGCATGCGAATGGTATGGCGACGTCGGTGCGAGGGTCGGTCTCAGCGCTACCGGCGGACTCGGTCCGCACTGCCTCCCCGACAGGAAGTTATCTAAACGAACTCTAAAAAGAAGTGGATGTGATCATTTCCGGGCGTTGGGGTGGCTTGATGAGTGCCGGGATACGCGGAGGACATGACCGCGTCCATTCCGTCCGGATACCCAAAATGGTTTGGATTCTCGCGCAGGGTAACCGCGGCGGAGGAGGGCGTGGGAATTTAAACTCCTTGTCAATCGGCATGGTCGAAACACCCTCGCAAACGATGGCGCATACAAATACCCTCCTCCGATCTCTCCTCTCTCCCCCATCCAAGTCATGTCCTGGCATCTCCTCCCACCCGAACTCCATCTCGCCGTCGTCGCCCTCCTCCCCCACGACGCCATCCGCGCCCTCTCCCGCACGTCCTCCGCAGCCCGCGCCCTCTGTCTACCCGCCATCTTTGCCGACGTCGTCCTCCCCTCCGCCGCGTCCCTCGACGCCTTCGTTCGTCATGTACCCCCCGACTATGGCCAGTACGTCAGATCACTCGCCGTCTGCACCAAACACGGCGCTATAGGGGCTCACACAACCGATGCCATCCTCGCGCTCCTCCATGCCTGCTCCCGTCTCTCCGCGCTCACCCTCTCCATTGCGTCTGCCCTCGACCCCGAAAAACTCGTCCCGGCCTTTTCCCGTCTCGTCCACGTCCACTCCCTCGACGTCAGCTGTTGGAGCAGAGAGGACGTCGCACCCGTGTAAGTCCACCGTGTACGTTCACCACCGCGCATCTCATCCCCACCCCCAGCTCGGAACGCCTCGTCGTCGCACTCGCCGCATCCCTCCCGTCCCTCTCACACCTCTCCGTGTCGCGCATCACCCGCTCCGCAGTGCACGTCGACCCCTGCGATGTCCCGTACGACGTCCCCATCGTCACCAACGACTTTGACGTCCCTCCCCACCCACTTTTGGGAAGCGATCTCGCTCTACCCAATCTCCTCCGTCTCCCCTCCCTCCACACCCTCGAAATTCATGACACTTGGCTCGGGTGCGACTCAAAAATCGACCATCCCGCCTCTCCCTCGTTGGAGAGACTCGTGCTCGCGGGCAGCATGTACGCCGCTGATACCCAGTGCGAGTCCCAGGCCTGTACAGCGTGGCTTCATGCCTGTCCATCACTGCGCTCGTTGGAGATGGGTACCGCCTTTGCTTCCCTCCCCGAACGCACACAAACACCGATGCCTCGTGTCTCCAACGTACACATCAACGCATCGCGTCTCCTCGTCGACGATCTATCATCCACCCTGGACGCATTGAAGTTATGCAGTGTCGAGTCCATCTCGGTTGCTTACGGACAAGAACGCCACACGGCGTTCCATGACCTTGCTCCAAAAACACCTCCCGATGACGATTTCGCACGTGAATGTGCCCTCGACGATCTCCATGACTGGAGCACCGCCATCGACGCTTTCTTGCTCGGTCGCTCACAAGAAGAGTGGAGCGTACTCTCTAAAATCGATCTCGCTCTTGCGCCGGACATCCGCGCCTCTTGGGATCTTTGATGGTCGTGTCATCATTATGCCTATCTTTTCGTTATCTGGGCTTCGCGTAGTGTACATGGTATACCCCATTTTGCTTTTGATCGGTCGCTGTATCAAGGCTGTACGACAATACCACTTGTGACCTTGTAACGTTTTGCGTACGCTCAAAGGCCCGTCTGAGAGTCACGCCCAAACGGACTGTGGCATGTGCACCCACGATGTCAATCTGAGACGACGCACATCCTATCGCAAATGTGTGTCGCGTTATTATTGCACCACGTACATGACGTCGGATCAACGCCGGTTACTACATTAATCATCCTACAAAGGGGTATAGATAACATCATCCGCGTGCGTGACTAGCGTGGAATTGACGAGGTAGGCTCCGAGCGCGTCGGGAGTCCGTATTTGATTTGCTTAGGGTGGAGGAACAAGGTCGACTTGGCACCGTGGAGCGAGCAGTGGAGAGTGGACAGGACGTCTGCGCCAGTGGTGAACGAGGCTGTCCTGGCGCAGCCCAGGTGCAGCCGCTCAGACAATGTGCGCGCTCCGCGCCGTGATGTCGAGATGCGTGGGTGACCATTGACACGATGTACGCAGGATGCTCGGGAGATACCAGGGTCAGTCGAAGATGTCTACTGGTAGCGAGCGGTCCCCTCCGAGTCCGAGTCGGATGAATCGATCATGCGCGATACGTGATGAGGCTCGTCTGATTGGCGGCGAAGACGCTGGAATGATCTCGCTGAAACATCGACGCTGTTGGACTTTGGACGGATCCAATCAAATCTTCCATCGAGTGGGACTTGCCAGTCACTTCAGGGCTCGAGCTCGGATAACGCGATGGCCCCGCGCTTTCCCCGTTCGGAACGCCAGCCCAAGGCCAAGGCCGTGGACCAATGAGCGGGGCCTACGAAGCCACGATGCACGATGATTGGACGAATCAGTGATTGGGCGTCCTGCGAGCGCGGTGGTTCAATCGAGCCTTTGCATCACGACGCTATTGGACCTGATCAGATCTTCTGATTTCTCTTTGGAACCCGTGCATGGGTCGTGGGTCGCGGACCATGTGGGCTCGCAACAACGCCCGCCCGCGTCTGCACTCACGCCCGTGCCCAATGAGGAGCATTAGCGTTCAAGGCAAGGGACAAGGTTCGACTCGTGCCGTCGTATATGCGCCGTACGTACGAGCGTGCTTTGAATACATAATGGACCGTAGGCTGTACCCCGCTCGTGTCGTGTCGATTCTCGAACGATCCAGAAATGTCTGTGAGTGAATCCCCCGAGTTGCCACCGATCTTGTTGCGAATGCGGACGAGTACAATAGCCTGGTTGACTCGCCCAGGCCTTCTCTTCTTTCTTTTGTTCTTACCATCGAACCAGATTCCAAAAGCGGTTCTGCTCCGAGCTTCAAGCGTCAAGAGCCAATCAAAACGCCGCTCTATAGTGGATCCGTCAGCATTCAGGCCTTCAGGTGTCTGAAGTCAACTTGGAAACACAACTAAAAGCCGACCTACGTACACCAACGCGGTCTCATCCCCGTCCCAGGAACGACTAATCTCATTCCAAGTTTGACCTCAAACGTCTTTATCTTATTTTATTTTTACCTTCTTTCCGACTCGGGACTCCTGAACCTGGCTGATTCCAGACGTGTTCCCACACACACACTGTTGTCTTTCCCATCCCCTGGTTTGTCTCGGTCAGCAGCGCGAGACAAGTATAGTACGTGGTCGCTCTATTCCTGAGCGACCCAGGAACGACCGGGTGCCATGACGTGTGCGTTTGAGACTTTGGACAGCGTCCGGGCCTCCCACCGTACCGTTGCCCGAGCCGTGTGCATGTGCGTGAGCGGGCGACGCACACGCAGGAAAACAGGCGTGCCGAGACCGACCCGGACAAGATACGTACCTGCATCAGTCGAGCGGGCGAAATACGTAACATTTTTGACGACTCCGCATTGACTTCGCGCTCGAACAAGCTCCCGACCGACCGGGCCTCCCTCTTTCAAAAAGGGGTACATCCTGAAAACCGGGAACCGGCTATGATTGACCGCGCGATTATTAAATACAGCTTGAGTACTATGAAAGCAATCACAACGAGTCTGATACTTTGTTGGCTGGCCCTATGGTGGGGATGAAGACATTTGTACTGCAAGTGGAAAATTGGGCGCACCAGCATTCCCCGATTTGACCGAACGCAGAACACCGTGGAACGATAAGGTGCAGAAGGAGTGGTCAATCGGGCAAGTGGGCCCTTCCAAATCTGAGGATTGCAAGGTGCACAGTGTGCTGAGGGAAATGGCAACCGTTGATCTGGTGGTGGTGGAGACGGTGATGCTGCTCTTGTCAATAATAGCGCTTGTGCTGGACAGGGGCTAATGGTAGTATCCGGGGAGATAACCCAATCAGAACGTCATTCCAGCGTGTTCAACCCCAGCAGCTCCACCAGCACATGTAGCAAACAAGGTATCCGTTCGCATCGAACGATTGCAGAGATAGCGTAAAACCGACCGAGGAACTCAAGAAGGTTCGAGTCAGGGGCAGTGCATGGGAAAGGGGCTAAAAGGCACAAGTCGTCGCAGCCAACTTTGTGCGGTGCTGCGATGTCAAAGGAACTGCGGTACAAAGTATCATTCTCGCCTGGTTCATCGGATCGTGACACACCCGACACCTTTTCGCACAGCAGGTTCGTTCGGACCAAACGTCAGGCTATCGACGTATTCGTATTGTCAGTAACCGCCAAATCCAACAAAGTGGGCGCGGTCGTCGCTGTACAGCGCGACCCAAATTCGACCAGCTTCTGCGGTGCGCGCCCACTCGGCACAAAGCGAGACACGGGGCTGCGCCGGGTCGATTGTGATGCGACACAGGTTTCGCTCTGCCCCGTCTACGATGTCTCGTCCGCCGATAAGTAAACCCTGAGACCGGTCACCAGCCCAACAAAGAGTGCCATCGTCGTTGGGCGACGTAGCCAAATGTGGTCGGCTTCTGCAGTGCTCTTCGAGGGATGCGATATGTATATTACGACACAGGTTTGCGCGGTTCCAAGTGGAAGATGTGATGGACCCGGGTGAATCGGTTGCCGGGTCGACGGCATCAGCATCAGCATCAGCAGACCCCTGACCACACTCGAGCAGATCGTTGCAAAGACCGACCTCATTTCCGACGTCGATCGCTCCAGACTCTGGCTGGGCACGGTAACCTGGAGGAGAGGGTATATGTGTGTTGTGCTCAACCCTCAACCAGTCTTACCTTACGCTTGACGATAAATGACGCCCACAACCGGAGTCCAGAAAACCCCGATTTAATAGGGACGTACAACACGGCGGTTGCACGCACCTCCAAGACCCTCCAGGTGCGGGATACCACCGACGCCTTGCTAAAAAAAGAGTGTTATACAGGGGTTAGCCCATTTTCGCCCATTTATGGATGCTCTCCAGGTCATGTGATTTGTAGTCTTTGGCGCGTGCTCGCTGCCATGCCCAGGAGCACGGTGATCGTGAATCAAACGTCTATGTATTTGTTTCCAACTCGAGTCCAAACCCTACTAAACCAAGGGGCACGTACCACGACGTTGCCCCTTCGTCAACGTTCGGAAGTCTTGTCTACGATACAAGCATAACATATGGTCGTTTTGTTGCACATTACAAACGGAATGAAGGAAAAAGCAAGCATGATGCGGGACGAGAGGAAGCAATGTGCAAATCCATAGCAGAATGCGTGATCTCGGGAAAGCGAACGGTGCAATAAAAAGCCGATATCATGTGCGAAATGCAAGCAAGAGGAAGAACCTTTTTGACGTTAAGTCCGTGGTACCAAGAAACATCAAAGGGCAGTCAATGCCAACCGCAGAAAAAATAGGAATAGGTCATAATCTGTCGTGATATTCGTGCTGCAACGGTGGGGTGTCATGTTCGGAATAAGACAGGAAATCAAGTCAACGAGGGCCGCTTAGTCTCTGTGCGAGGGCATGCACAATGGTTTCAGGGAGCCCAAATTCTCGGGCGAGCGCGCCGTACGGCGATCCAGTACAAGTCAGGTCCCACATGATCGGCATGAGAGGAGGCTGGGCGCAGGTCGTAGGGTAGTTGTGTTGCGCAGAAAAGGCAGTAGTATATGCCTTGTGGATGGTTGTCAACGTTGCAATTTGTTCCTCCGTGAATACTTTGAAGGAAAAAGTGAAACTGAATGCATGAGCGGACATCGCTTGAACTCACCCTTGCAGCTAATAGCAGCTTCCAAAAGCTGATCGAGCAGCTCGGGTTCGTCAAGAGGAATAGATTGTCGGTAACGTGCCCCAAGGATATCAAGCGCAGCTAGAGCGGTAAATCAACCACAGCAGAGCCCAGGGAGAGCAACCTCCTCACCATGCGTGATATCTGCAGCACTCAGATGGTCAACAAAGATTGCAAGGACGGCAAAAAAAAATACACTAACAGAACAGAGAATCTCTAATCTTAACTTCCCAAAAGACCCTGCTGTCGACGTCCGCCGGGAACTTCGATAGGATGCTAATAAGTAAATGGAAGGGAAGGGATGCCACTTTCAAGAAATGCGACTGAGCGACGAACGAAGTCAACAAACAATGGTGGACAAAACCAACATAACCCACATCAGGCCGTTGAATGAGGTTCAATAATGAATCAAGCTCCGCCTTGGACATTAGACACGATGGCTCATCTCGCAATCCGGAGATGGAGGGCCGCAATCCATCCCAGTCGCCTTTCCACGATGGGAACAACTAATAAGGGGTTGAGCTTCCCACCATCCTTCTATAGACTAGACATACCGCATGCATAAGCTCGCTTTGGCTACTGAGAGTGACGGTGACTCCACGCGCTCGTTTCCCTTTACCAAGCACCGAGTTTTGAACTGATCGAAGAGCTGCTCTAGCGATTTCCTCCGTAGAAAGCTCAACATAGGCATGACTACAGGTCTTCCCCCGATGGTCCAACAGTATGTGGACACGGATGATAGGATGCTTCAACCACGCAGCCACAATAGGAGGGGTGATATCCTAGTGTCAAGCTGTCAGATCGAGCTGGAAGTGCTATTCCAAGTAAACCCACCCAGGGAACATTATCGATGCGAAGAACCACATTCTCTCCTTTTTGCGCTTGAGGGGAGATGGCAAATGAAGGCGAGTTGCGCATCTGGGGATTGCAAAGAGACATCGTGCTTATCAAGGATGGTAGAGGACTGGGATCGAATATGTTCGGCAGAAGTACAGGTTCACCTCGACCCGATCGAGGTTGCAACGGTGACAATGCGATATCGGAACCCACAGGAACTCGCCTCTGGTTGACAGTGGATACTGAGGCGTCGTCGTCCGAGGCAGTTTGCAGTTCGAAATCATTCACGAACGTCTTGCAGAGGGCGCAATGAATATCTTTCTCACCCACGATGTTGAGAGCGCTCGTCATGCAAGCGGAGCAGAGCAGATGTTTGCAGGGTACAAGAACTGCCAACCGATCGCCTGTGTGGCCACAGACGGAGCAGATTGTGTATGGAGATGTGGCGGAGGGAATGTTGAACATTTCAGGGTACGCGGTCTGTAGGTGCTGGGGGACAGATTCTGCGATCGTCGACAGTCCAGAGCCGTTGAAGGGGTCTTGCAGGACCAACGTCTGAGCTGCGGAAGAAAAAGATTGTGGGTACGGTTCAAAAGCATTCTCATCGATGTCGAAGAGTTCGTTGGAAATCTGGAATTGGTACACAATGCATGAGTCACAGCAGAACTAACGGAATATATGGCGAAGTCGAGCACAGACCTGTCCAAAAGAGGGGCGGCGACGCGTGTGTGCGGGATCCGTCATGCTTCCTTTAAATTTCAATTGGCTGGCGTTTGTAGGCTTAGGCGGCGGTGTATTCAATATCCCGAGGGTCCGCCTTGCCGGCGTCCTGTGAATATAGGGAGATGCCGGCGTGCACATCGGCTGAATACTTGATTGTGTACGAGATCGGCGGTGGTTCGGAAGGGAAAGAGGGGAAAGCAAAGCTGTACGGGGAATCGTCAGAGACAGCTCAAATTGGGAGGTTCTTGGCACGCCTTACATTCCTCATTTGCAAACGGTACTGAACTCGCATCAGAAGGGGTGAGGTCGCTGCCTGGAGATGTATATATATGCGTTTAAAGTGGGGGCATATTCCCGTCCAAGCAGTCCAGTGGTGCGTGACGATCGAAATTAGCGTGCAGAGGAAACGGAACGGTGTGAGCGATCAAACTGCCTAAAGAAACGCATACACGCACCCTCATCATCACCAAAACTTGAATCTTCAGCAATAGCTACCTTGATACCGTTTTTGTTGGCGCGTGAACGCCAGTTCGCCGAAATACCTGCCAAACTCTCGTCGGTTAACTGGGCGGTCTCGTTTTCAGCAGAATGGGTGACAGGAAATCGCTGAAAGCTTGCTGCAGAGTCCGGCGTGTTTATCGTTGAGTTTGAATTCGTCGAGAAAGAACGGAGACTGAGGGGCGTATAAGGCGTAGAAGTGGAGCTCGCTGGGGTGACCGGTGACCGAAATGGGGTCTTTTGAGGGCGGATTATGCGCTGCGGTGTGACCGGAAGCCCCAATGCACGCTCCATTCTGTTAAAGCGGGCAGCAGCAGGAGAGGTTGGCGCGGATGCGGGAACTATAGGGACAGAAACAGAGTGCTTATGCATGACGACCGGCGACACCTACAATACGCAGAGACATGAGAAAAAAAGGATGCGACAAGTGTGATGACATGCCAAAGTTACCTTGAACTGGGCGGATATTGGGCAGCAACGAAGAGATGGCGATATGAGGGAGATAGAAACGAGGCAAGGACTGTCGAGGTGGCTCAGGTAGAAGAAAAAGGGCTTGTCTAAAGTATGGATCTAGAGACGTCGAGTATCCCGTCGACTTGACAGCGTGGATGGCTTGAGACGGCCTACCGAAATGACACCCAACGTGAAACGCAACAAGCTTTGGGAATAGAAAGTCCATCGTGGGAAGTTTCTTAAAGAGCGCGTCGCGTAATGGTCACGTGCAAGCAAAGCACTTGGGAATCGAGATGTCCAAGATACATGTCCAGCGCATGCATCGCGAGATATTCACAATCAGCAGGGAGTTTAGCAGTAAACCGATCTACCAACGCCAAATTTTCTCTCTTGATCCTATGCACGATCACCGATCAATTGTGCAGTGTGGATCATCCAATCGCTATGCCAATCGAGGACATCAGTAGACAATAATTACTTCAAATCGGCTGCGTGACAACGAGAATGGCCCCCTCCCCCTAAACCCGACGCTCCGCCTTTAGTAGGCCTTGTTCTCATAGCGTTTCATGTCGCGTTAGCTTACCCGTGTGGGCCGTGTCTAAAGCGGCCATGTATTCAAGGTGGGCGAATAGGGAAAATGGGCGCGACGTACTCTCTGTTCTTCTCGGGTTCGCAACGCCGGCTACTATCTGAGATTTGAGCTTCGGTGATTCCCTTGTTGTCACTATTGAGACGTGGTATCTTCAACTCCTCATCTCGCGTGGTTATCACGGCTACTAGGGACAATTCACAAGGGGCGCAAAGGCTGAAAATGAGTATCCAAAACCATTTCTTCCGCCCAGCTGGCGATCTTAAATAAGAAGCATCGCAATCTGATCAGCCGTGGGTGGCTAGATGTCAATACACCAAGCTGGTCAGACTTTCCAAAATGTGCATGGTTTCCCATTGGATTGGAATGAGACCTGTTTGAAAGGTAAATAGTAGTCTGTTATTGGAGGGGCCCTGGGAGGCAGATGTGAGATCAGAGAAAGACAGCCATACTCACTCTATTTTCCACCTGCTCAAACCACCACTATGCGGTAGAGGCCAAGGATGTCGAGACTCGAGAGGTGATCTTATCTGACCCGCTCTTTCCAAAGGCAGGGTCCACGCGGGACCAGGAACATTCTAATATTCCCCAAGATTTTTCTGAAGGCCTAGAGCTACTCACTTGGGAAATGCCGAGGTGGCCGGCAGTTGCTTAGGACCACCCGGATAAGCCATGACAAAGTATGAAATGAAAAATACCTTGTAATTGTGATTCACGAACAATCCGTCGAGAGCGTGCTGCGATATGATCGACGCATTTCAGCTCAGTTGAAGTCTGTGGTTAACCTGACCCCAGAACTTACGTAACTAACCTTGTTCGTCCTGGACCTCCGATGGACAACAAACATCGAATTGTAGTCTTACACCCAAAGTCAGCTCAACGCGTTTCACGTTTTGTTTACCTGGAATGAGAGCACTAGGCATATACTGGAACGGGGTTCATGCGCTTAGCATCGTCTCAAGGGACTGTGTTGGTAGGCTATCTCCGGTGTCCGGTGCGGATCGTTCTTCAAGATCAAATTGCAGTCGAACGTCCTGCAGTGCATCTCTAGCTTGTCCTCTCGAGCAAGTATTTTCTTACGCGCTCCTTCGACTCCTTTGTTCTTGGTGTCTCGAGGATCGGTGCCCTTGTAGAAGAGCACTGTGGTTTCACAAGTGCGTAACGGCTTTGCTTCTTCCTCTTGACTTTTGGGATTCGAGCCTACACAGTGACACCTTCGATACGCATGCCCACCACATCGAGTCGCTCGCTCTCGTTCCTTCCTTTCGGTGTTCACTGCCAATTGGTCTGGCATACCATGCAGCTCTCATCGATTCGCTACATGTTCTTCTTGAGAAAATTTGCCAACAACTTCGTGAGGAATACATTGCGCAGTCGGGCACACGTACCAAATAGGTCAATAGACACAGCGGGTCGCCCACTGAAGGACTATGGGCAGGCCAAGGTAATATATGAATGCCCCGATGTCCAATCACCGTTGGGACCTTGCTGTATCATATACCTTGAAGGACAGCCTCTCACAACCGCCAGAATTTCGATGGGATCGTTGCCGTGTTGATGGCTGCCTTGCGCATTTACTTACTCCGAGGTCACCGAGCAACGTCATGGCCCAAATAGATTGTATAGGCAGGTCTGCTACACACTCCCGGCGTGCTTGAAATGTTAAGGCTCAAGAATAGTGCCTTGCATCCCTCGCGTATCAACGGTTTAATCACCAGGCCGCTTTCACAACTTCACCTTCCCTAGTATGGCGGCTAAAACTAAAACAAGCATAGCGACAGCGCCGGACATGAAACCCGAGGCGAAACCCATGCGATCTCCAAACACCAACCCCCGCGTTCCATTTCCCTTCTCCTTGTTGTGACGCGTCGTCGGCCCGGCGTCCTTGTCGAAACGGCTTTGGGGCGTTATATCAAGAATGGCACCTGGTGCTGTGGATAGGCCCGGTAGGCCGTCCACAGAGCGCATGTTTTTCAGGAGCCAGTAAGCGCGGAGTGACGTACGAGCCGGAGTTGCGCTCTTCGCCTTGAGGTCATTCACATCGTGGGGCCCGATGAGCTCTTGTTCAGAATACTCTTGACCGTTTGAATCGCCGATCAATCGGTCACCGGCTTCATATTTGTCAAAAAATCTAAGGAGTTGTGTGCGGTGTGTCACAAAGTCGTACAGTGGGACTGCGTAGCCGCAGGACTACATATGTAATCCCGAGCGCAGTTCTGGGTAAACATGTCACGGCCTTTCGTACGATGGTGGTGGGTACGTACCGCGCCAGCTTGGTAGATGTTGACGACGATGGCGGCGCGCGATCCCGGTTTACGGGTTTCTGCGGAAACCAGGGCGTTGTATTTGGGCGTGCCGTATTCATGCACAGTACCTCCATGCCAACGCTCAGCGCGCTCGGGACCAAATATCAAGCATGGCGCAGGTGATAATGAAGACTCATCCACGCCCCAGAGCCTCAGGATCCTCGGGGGACCTTCAAAGGCAGAAAACATGATAGTGATCCGGCCATTTTCACGAATGTGAGAGATAGTTTCTACACCTGAGCCTTGATAGTCAGCCAACAACCGTAACCCCGAGCTCTTACATTATAACCATACCACTTCCGGACAGGTCCTCATACCACACCTGCTTTGAGTTGACCACATGGAAACAGTCTGCTGTCCCTTTTGGGGAGACATTGATGTGGCCCTGGATACTGAGTGGAGCTGTGGCAACCCAGAACATGTGCTGTTTCTGAATCCACTCCATGAGCCATTCAGGTATTTCGTCATAGAACTTGCCCATGGTGTGGAGCAATGATGGTACAATGATTTGGGTGTCAAGTGACAAGTTGGAGGAGGATGTTCATCTTATACTGTTAGGAAAGCTTCGGAGAATCGGACATTCACAATCTACCTCGACCGATGACCGGCCCCGAGGCTCGCTGAGAATAAGCTTCGGTGCCTTGCACCATTCAATAGCATGACAAAGGCTACTAGTAATGCCTACAGCTTTTGTTTGCTGGTGATAAGCCACAAAGTGAAAGATGCTCCGAAAAGTAAAGCTTCAAGAGCCGAGTCCAGCCTCGCCCCTTCAACGTAACCCTACACAGAACCTCGCACTGGACATAATGCCAACCGGCAAACCTGACATGGAAGAGATTGAACCCTTACCATGCTGGTGCTCACTGATGGGACACATGTCCCAAGTATTTTATAGTGGGTAAGCATCAGGGATCCATGGGACAAGGATGAGTGCACTAATAGCTACATGGACAGGAGACGCCCCCGAGGGTTTTATGTCCCTTTAACGCCGGGAAGGCTGTGGACACGAGCCGGCGCCGCTGACATGATATCACACACGAGGATGGCGAGGCAAGAACCACACCGACTTGCAATCCACACCCAGGTCAGTATAAGCATGCAGCTCGTCGGTCCATGACAATGCTGAATTCGACTCGGTAATAGGATTTACACTTGCTTCACACTACAGGCATCCACAATGGGGTTACTGATTGACGAGAGGGAACTTGTGCAAAGCGCCATGAATCAGTTGGTACCGCTACTGAAAGAGGTGATTCGCCCGATAGTCCTTGGGATCATCATATGGATTGTCACATACTTGCTCCGGGAGTTCATGAGGGAGAAGAGGGAGAGAAGATTGCATGCGGAACAAATGAAACAGTTACAACGCGCAGACGGCAAGGAGCCTAAAGCGGCCAAGTGACCGTACGATCTGGTAAGTGGCACTGGGTCATATTGGCATGCGAAGAACGACCTGACAATGTATCTTCCTATGCAATCAGCGGTGTACCAGAGTGGGTTATATCGACTTTTATTATCGCGTGACGAGTGTGTTTGCACTGCAATATAGATCCATATTTATGGCGAACCTCAAGTTCCCAAGTTGGAAAGGGACATTACACGGGTCATCGTCAACACTCCGCACATTTTTACCTTCTGTCTGCGCATAGCATCTGAAGAGGTTCAAAATATACATAGCCGGACGATACACTGTCTCCAAGGTTGCCACGTGTCTTGACGGTGTGCGCGATGATGTGGCGGGAATCATGAGATGAATGAAAGCACAGGCGCCCCAGGTTGATTCGCGCCACCTTTCCTTGGCAAGGCTTCCACATCCATACACTCCACGAGTGGCAAGCCAGGCGAGCATTCGGGACAATCATCGGTTGTCCCTCGTCGACCGTCACCCGCGCCGGCTGTTCAGCTCTGGTGCCGCTCCACATCCAAGGTGCGCTGTGACGCAAGTTCCCGACTTGGCCTCAATATAGCGCTTGGTTGTTGAGAGCCCTTTGAATGTCATGGCTAGCAGGGTTGATTTTTTCTTTGGTGGTCCGATGATGTAGGCAGAGAGGGCAACTGACTAGGTCAGCTCCTCGTGACTCGATCAGGCTCGTTCGCCACAATGGTGGGATTAGCACTATATTTGGCTCTCGAGCTAATACATTGGGTTCGCAAGGGCAAAGAAAAGCATCCAAATTTCGATGCGGTTTCAGCTGGACTGGCTCGTGCCATTGTCTGTCCCCGACAGGGATCAGAGGGTGTGCGCCGAGATTTCAGTGAAGCGGGTACCTTCAATGGCTGTCTTTTCGCTGGATAACAAGCGTGGGTCTACCGCCACTTTGATTGCCCGCAATCTCGGTAGGTTTGCACCATACAAGTCGATTGGCGGTGTATCGAAAATAGCATAGTTGGAGTAGACGGCTGCATTGGTGACATGACTCTGCCCGTCACCGATAACATGTGTTTGGAGGAGAAGGCCCTCGGTACGATCGGGCGGGTAGGCCGACGGAGTCGTGTTGTGCGCGAAGAGTGCGGGGAGAAAGGGTTCTGCATCATAGAAAATGTAATATACAGGATCCAAAAGTTTTTCGCCCCAGTATTGGAGTGAAAATAGCGAGTTATCACAGGGGGACGAGACTGAGATGATCCAGTTACGACGGATTCGTCGACAACTAACTGAAGCATGAAAGTGTATAATTCTCAGAGACATTATGTTGGAGATAACGCTGTCGATGTATTTGAGCTCCGCTTTCGATTTCAACGAGATACTATGTGCTTACAGTGAGGCGGGAATCACGTTTGAAGGCAAAGACTGCACAAAAGCAGAAAAGCAACGCGTTGAAATGTCCTGCGTGAACAAAGGAATTGCAAGAAATTCATCAAACATCCCAGCAGGTGGGATCGGTTCACCATAGAAAATCATCTGGGACACATCCAGCTATCGTGAATGATGAACGAATCCGTTGAGATTGGATTCTGAAGAAGACATGGTCAAAAGGAACCACCTGACCAAGAAGGTTATATGTTGTGAGTAATGTTCGCAGCAAAATTCGTCGTTGCTAGGATCACCTTGTCTAGCTCGTTCATAGCATAGGTAATGAGGCCACCCTTTACTTTGTGGTTAGATCGTCTGGACGGTAGGCAGTGGGGACGGGAACATGTGTACTCAGACTTGCGGGAACGTCTTTAATGTAAACCTACTCACGCTACCCTGATCGACAATTGGCAACGAGTCATCAACAGAGCTTTGACATGAAGCCATTCGAGCCACTCTTCGGAGAGACCAACAATACAAAAATGTCTTGTTCAAAGGTTGCATGCTTTCAGAGCAAAGGACGGGTCAGGACTGTCCCACTGGGCACAACCAGCTTAGATGATTGTACTGTGTTGATGGTCAAACCATACCAATTTGTTAGCCACGAGTAGCCTGATGATATCGTTAATGCGTCCTGCGGTTATGTGTACTCCTCCGAACATACCTTTCCCAAGAGTGAATCAAGCAACTCCCACACTGGGAATGCAGCCATTTGCACTGTAGAGCGTGGTTGGAGAACCTCAACATCGTTATTTGGACACAATCAAATGCATTGGGATGCACTGTGGGGCAGTGAGGCACGAGCGGAGCCACAGCGTCCTTCCCGCACCGCTCGTCCTCGTCCGTTTCAGCGCACCCGCCCGCCACACCCTGCCACCACTCACATTCCAGCTCCTCGCAGCTCCCTACTCCCTAGGTCCGGAGCGTGCGAGCTCAACTGCTGTGCACACGCGCATGCGAGGTGTTCCCACCTGCCCTCGCAGCTCACCACACCCAGCAAGCCGGGCTCCCGTCCCGGGCCGAAGAGCGCGAAGCGCTCTTGCCCCCACACTCCCTTTCGTCCGCCTCTCCTCTTGAACTAGCAGACGGAGCGACGTCCAAAGACCCGTAAAGGTGGACTTCTGGAACGGCACGGGCCATCTCTTAGGGGGTTCTATTCATGTGGAAGCCTGCTATTCTGATTCTGTTCTAAGTACGGCATCGACATGCATGTTCTTGTTTACACCAGGCATCAGCTTGGTTGCGTCTCGGATGATGTGTGGATGGACACAGGTGTGCTGGTGAGCACATGTCTGCTGAGGAGTGAGGCCAGGTGTGAATGAATAGGGCACTGAGGAACTTCTGCATGGCTTGACTATTGACTATGCGACTTGTTCAAATCGTGCGCAGTGAGCCTGAGGGCAAGGGCGAGGGGCATATTCTCAGTCCCTGGAGTCAAACCACGCGAAGTGGTGTGGCTGGCTGCTGTATGACAGACCTGGTTCGGGGAATCATTTGCATAAACGATTGCCAGCCCACGCCCGGGGCTGCAGGGCAATGGCACTCACCCATTACAACACTATTGGTAGGGTTGTTTCAGTCTGGCACGCCTGGCCGACTGCTTGGTGACTCAGACCAGAGATGGATAGACCATAGTGCATGAAATGATCTGCGCAGGGGTGGTGGCAGAGATGGTAATGATGAATGGGTGCATTGAGTGATGCCGTGCGGGTAATGCTGAGTCAGAAAGCAGCGCAAAAGCTGTGCGTTGAGAGCAATACATCTCACGCTGTGTCTGACTGTGATCCATCACCTCCCAAGCTTATCGTCGTACTTCACGTCGCCCTTCAGCTTACCTCCTTGTGTAGACGAAATGAAGGCCTTCAAGAAACAAATTGGACGCTTCCGATCCCGTCTCACTAGTACAGACTCTAACACTCTCTCGCAACCCACGAAGGCTTCAAATGCTGCCAACTTCATGCAGCACGTCAACCCGGACCTCATGGATAAGTTCGGAAGATTCAGAATTCTTGTTGTTGGGAGGGCAAATGCCGGAAAGACAACAATTCTTCAGAAAATCTGCGACTCAATTGAGGATCCAGTTATTTATGATCATCAAGGGAAAATGGTACGGTTTACATATCTATACCTATAATGATATATAGGATGCTAATATAATTAATCTTTGTACCCAGGTAGACCTTGTGATTGAGGGATCCAGGGAGGTGAGTTCCATGGCTGCCATACCTATAATTTATAGTGAGATTTTTTTTTGCTATGTATCTTATATGTAACATTCACAGCGTGGACTCCATGATATAAATCATGAATTGATCTTCAAGAGTAACCAGAATTTTGTCTTCCATGACTCTCCTGGCTTTGAGGCTGGCTGTGAAGATGAGTTTGAGAAGATGAAGAACTTCATCATTGAACATGGAAATTCAACTTTTTTAAAGAAACAAATTCATGTCATATGGTATGTAATGCAGATTATATTGGATTCTAAATACTACTTTGGTGTGAGCAGGTATTGCATTCCAATGGATCAGTTTCACCGTGCCATTACTGTTGCAGAAGAAAGGTTTTTTGGTGAATGTGACACTGCAAATGGTATTGAGTTCTTGTTGAAAATATTCCTAAGCTTATTTGTCTGGTCTCTAGTACCAGTCATGGTGTTGTTCACCAAATGTGATGCTCTTATGACACAATCATTTGAGCCTGAAGACCTATGTCTGTCCCTAGAGGATCAGCTTGATAAGGAGAAGAAATACTTTCAGGAGACTATTGACAAGCAAAATATATGGGAGGATTTGTGCAAGATGGCATTTCCTCCACAGAATTTTGTGCAGTTGCAAGGTTTGTGTAGCTGATATACATAGTATGTTGTTTTTGATCTATTGATTATTATTATTTTCAAGAAATGCATAAATCTAACATAGGATGCACTGTATTGCTAAAACAAACTGCAGCTGCATTGAACAATGAATCATTGCAGAAGCTTTTAATTACAGCACAAGAAAAGAATGTTCTGCTTTGTATTGAATTTGCTGTCAGACAGTAAGTCAGGTCATTTTTGAATATAAATGATTGTATATAATGCTTTGAAGTGTCTTGATTCCCTATATTGAATTTGAGACAAAGGACAGCATTGATTTGGGAGAGGCATTGGCAAGTTGGTTTCCTCACACACAGGTATGATTTTTGTGCTATATATGAAAGATTTTTCTGACATATTAAACAATCTTGTGCTTGATGGCTAAATGGACTGTTACTAGGTGATTGAAATGACTTTTTTTTTAAAAAAAACCTCTTAATAGATATGTTCAATTTTTTTCTAAAGAAAGTATGTGACATTTTTGTCATCAAATTAATAATATGCTCACATAATTTACATACTATAGTATGTAAGTTATAAAAGAACCAATAGTTTTGAAATTGAATATCATCTACTAATATTGTATTAACAGCAGGTGGGCAGGCTAATAAATGGACAGTGACATTTTGATAAACTTATGTTAATTATAATTCTTGATTCAAAGGGGGTAAGCTATGAATGTTGAAAATATATACATGTGGCTAACAAAATTTTTGTTTGTATGATTGTTACTATGCTTTTGCAATTAGGCAGTAAGTTATATTATGTATGTATTTTAAAAAGATTATATTAATATTCTCAATAGGGGGTAAGGAATCTAATATTTGAAAGACAAAATCAAGATCTAAATTTTATATATACAAACAACTTTGAATACAAAGGAAGTGAGTAGAATATCATTGAACCAGCATTATAACTGTACTCAAAGCTTTTTTTGTCTCTGCAACCATAATTGTAACTTAGTTTGTAGGTGGTCAAACATTATTCTATCAGTGGATTAGTAACATACCTATCTCTCCCCCCCCCCCAAAAAAAAAAAAAAGCTGGTGGGTGATATAATATAGTATAAAATGAGAATAATTTTTCAAAATTTTTTTTTCTATCCAGGCAGTAAGTGTGGTGAACCAGATTCAAAGCAAGTACAATACTAACTGCTTCTTTTTACTGTGACATTTAAAATTGATAGCATGTATGTGCTTTAACTTAGATTTGATACACTTTACTAATTGGAATATCTCCTCTTGCTCTTTAATTGATAGAATGTAAGTGAATAACATGGATTATGAAGAAATCACTGATGGTTAAATCCATTTGTAGTATGTTGGTAGTCTGATGCCATCAAGAGAAAATACAGCTGAAAGACATGCTTTTTGCTATTCTTTCATGATAGACAGTCAGTAATGTAAGACAAATTTAAAATAAGAATGCTACTAATCAAGTTTATTCTGTGATTTTTATAGAGAGTAAGTAATTGATATGAATAAAGTCAGGAGGTTGTCAAAATGTCTTCCTCCACTTTCCTTTGGTAGATGGTAAGTACTTTGATTCATCTTTTGAAATAAAATAATTACTCTTGTGTTTATAGAAAGTAAGTAATCTAATGTGGATTTAAGATTATGATGCTACTGACTGATATATTTTACATGTTCTTTCTCTCACAGTATGTAAGTGGAGCATCACAAATTCAATGCAAGCATTTTACCAATGAATAATCTTTCATTCCTTCATTAATAGATAGTAGGCACTTTCATATGATGCCTGAAACATGAAACAGCTAATTAGCATGCTTTTGGTTATTATTTGCATTATCAGGAAGTAAGTAGTTTAACATGGATTTTAGTTCCAATTTCTATTTATTGTTATAATTTTTTCATTGATAGGTGGTGGGTAGCTTGATGTTAATATAAAATTTGAACATCACTGACTAGAATTTCTTCTTGTGCTTTTATCTTAAAAGAAAGTAAGTAATTTAAGATATCAGATGATTGTATCAATTGATATATCTGCCTATAAATAGGCAGTAAGCATAATATTGGTTTGAAATGTCAATTTATGTATAACTTGCCTCTTTTTACACTTCCTTTGACAGAAAGTAAGTGAGCTAACAGAATTTCAACATTGAATCAATGTTAATTGCTATATATCTTTTGTTGTAGGGTGTATGTAATCTATGATAAGTTTAAGAGGAAATTGCTGCTGATCAATATATATATCTCATAATATTTTGTTGTAATAGAGAGTAAGTGATTTTGGTATATATATATATGAGACAAGGGTTAACTAACTAGTAAAACAATTTTCTGTTTCATTACTAGATGGTAAGTTGTCTGATATAAGCCTATTGTAAAGTGATTATGTTGCTAATCAATACCAATACTTTGTTTTCTTGTCTCTAGGAAGTAAGCATCTGACATGTATGAAGTACAGCAATACTGATTGATATATTTGTTACTGTTCTTTTATCAATAGGAAGTAAGTGGCCTGATATTAGCTTGAAACAGAAATGTTATTAATAATTGTGCTCTTTACTATTTCACCATGAGCAGGAAGTAAGTGTTCTAATGACTTGAAAGTGGAGATGGCACTAATGAACATGTTTAAATTTGTCACTGTCACATTAATAGACAGTAAGAGATTTGAGATGAATTTAAAATAAGAATATCATTAACCATCCATCTGCTACTGTTATCTTGATAGCATGTGAGTATACTCATCTATATTTCAAAAGCAGCACTACTTATGGGGACATTTTCTGCTGTTCTTCAAACAACAGTGGGTAAGTGGAATTATAAATTTTATAAAAGCACCACTGATTTACATTATTGTCTTTTATCTTTTATTGATAGTTTGTAAGTAATCCATTGAAGCTTTAAAACAAGAGTGCCTCTGCTTAGCATGCTTTTTCTTGTTTTTATTGATAGTATGTAAGTGAAGTAATGCAAACAAGCAAACAATAATGCTTCTAATTACACTACTCTCACTTTTAATAGGCAGTAAGCAGGATTAGTATGGGTCTGGAATACAAACCCTGATACTAACTATGCTTTCTGTCATTAATTGATAGGAAGTAAGTGTTGTGTCAGTATATTTATATTAGAAGATGATTGAGTACCATTTTTCTTTTTCTTTTAGAGAGTAAGTGATTTCTTGCAAACTGTAAATCATGATATTCATTAAATTGCATCCTGTACCTACTTGCTGATAGGAAGTAAGTGGTACAATAACAAATTGCAATAAGAATATCACTGATCAGCATATCCATATCTTCCATTATTTTATCTCTAGGCAGTGAGTGTTCAATATTGGACAAGAATCATACTACATACTAATATATCTTCCATTGCTTTTATTTTGTTCTCAGGCAGTATGTGATCTTCTGTGATTTGACAATAAACATGTGGCTAACACTAACTATATTGTTTGTTATTTTTTTATATAGTATGTGAGCAGTTTAATGGTACTTAAAAATGAAAATGTTACTAAATGGTACATGTACATCCAATTAATAGACTGTAAGTGACTTGATCTAAGCTGAAATGTAAATTTTGCTAAACAGTCTTCAATTTCTCCTTTGTTCATAGGTAGTAAGTGAACCATCATGAATTTTGGAGTAAATTAGGACTAACCAATATACTTCTATTAATAGACAGTAAGTGTCAGAGTATGGTTATTAATTAAAGTTTTACTAATTTAAGCTTCTGTGGATGCTTTCTTAATAGGAAGTATGTTATTTAATACATATAAGTCTGGAGAAAAATGAGCATTCTGCTGAATAAAATATCTTTTATGGATAGGCTGTATGTTCTAACATGCTTTAGATAAAATTGCTACTAATTAACATGCTCCTGCAATTTTTTTATTGATAGGAAGTGAGTAATACAGTATAAATTTGATTTTTGTGTTCTCATTAATATTATTTTTATTTTTATTTTGT